>JABEXW010000176.1:0-59107 GCA_013266185.1 Fusarium sarcochroum
TAATTGAAGTAATTTATTTTAGGTGCCTTTTTTCCTGCAATCTCTATAAATTTAACAAGGAATATCTTCGACTTCTTAACTCCAACGATCATAGCTCACTTCACCATTCACCAACACCAGCTGAACTAATATCAGCTGCAGTACTTTGTGTTTTCTGAGGCATGATTCACACGATCTTGCGAGCAATACGGCTAATCATAGCGACTGGACGTGCAGTATGTCAATACGAGGCTAAGAAGTTTCAAAACACAAATTACAGTGGAATTCACATGGAGTGGTTTTCGACTTCAGCATGCTTCCAAGAGAGCACATTATACAACTTAAGCATTTAAGGAGCGGTGATAAGACTATGCTATATTTACTATAAAAAATCAAGATGAGTAAAATTCATAGAATAATTAACATTCTCGAACACCTAGAAAACGTTAAACCGCTAGTCCTCTCAGCACAAATCTCCTACCCTAGACACACGTCATTGCGCCCGGTATCGATAAGTAGATAATAATATCTTATCTGAGCCCAGCACTTCGGGAAGGGATTCTCCGTTCATTTCTCACGGAGCGGAACAGAGCTTTCCCGACAAGCTGCTAGCTTAAAGAGGCAGTTTTAACCGCCGCGTTTCTTAGCTCCCCCGGATTGCGAGACAGTATCACGTGACACTCTCCAAGTCGCCGTGTCATGTTACCTATAGAGAGTACGAATCTAACGTACACAAACACAGTACGTAACGTTCGCATCCTTATAATATTATTTATGCCCAGTAGATCGAGATGGATGTTCAAAGTCGACAGGCTCGTTGGCGTTGGCGTTCTTGATCATCAGAGAAGCTGAATACTCTACTTCTGGGTACACAAGGTCTAAGTGGCAATTCCAACGTATAAAATATGTCATAGTATCTCGCTCGTGGGGGTCAGGAGCACGAAACTTGACACTGATGTCTATAGAGAGATTGTCGACCGATATACCAGGGACCTGAGTGGTGGATGGGATTAGCCGGTAGACGACGGCCCGTACTAGCATGCAGTAGAATTGATCTAGCTGCATCATTACGATCTTAAGGGTTCCTAGGGTTTCATTCTAGAAGAATGCTAAAACTAACTAGGGTGTAATCTTGGCATGGTGAAGTCTTTGAAGAAAGATCCATTCAGTGGGGACATGGACCTATCCTCGACCAACGATCAAATACAACATGGTAGTAGAGTTGTCTTTGATGCAGAGTCATTCTAATTAACATTTTGCTGAAGTATTTGTATTATTCCTCTTCTTTCTTTGTCAATTGGTACTCAAAAATTGCGTCGTTGATCTCTTAAACCCGCGTCGTGTCCTCCCGCATTGGCCACAACTCCTTAGTCAAAACGATCACGACATTGGATCCGCAAATTGTTAATTGATGGCGCAAGCAACATATTCAATGGCGTTTGACAAAAAATACAAGGGCCTTACCACCGTTCCCTGCATCTCCTCGGGAATTAACGACTGTTGGTCGGGCAGTTGCCTACTATTAACCTACATAGGTAAGTTTCTGTCGGCATTTCTCGCAGAGGACCACTTAGGTAGCCACCTAAAATCTACTATGCATGTTAATTTTCGTTTGATGTTCCAGCATGTACATGAACCCCCGATCCATTCTGACGGGCCCCCTGTGGGAAGGTTGTTTCGATGATCGACAGTAGTTTAAATATTCTGCAGTGACCCCGTTCTGAAGGATTTTCTAGATCCTTTTGGTGTATTAGTCTGTTTCCTTGTTGAGAAAAAGTAAGGTTACGTGACTTCATCATGTCTCCTCAGCAGCCGGCTATCGTCCCCTCGTCTACAGGGTCCGACTCGCCCTCCGACAATGGCAGCCTCAAGGCCAAAGGAAAAGTCGATACCGATGGCTATCCCGGGGACTCTGTCCCGCCTACAGCCCCAGCATTGGCCACTCAGCAGGGCCAGCGCATGGAAGCAGCAATGGGAGGCGCTATCCTACGATTTCTTCGCATTCGAAAGCCTCAAAAGGACGATATTTACGATCTCGACGCGGTACGAATTTCCGGACCTCTAAAGAGGGTTATACAGTATGATGGACTGGGCTGACTGGAATAAAGGTCGCTACTCAACCCAGTATCTGGGACTCGGAAGATATCGAGCGGTACAAGGAACTATACATCCATCCGCAGTGGGAGAACTGGTCCGCCTTTGACCCCAACTTTCGTTGGACGTGGCGAGAAGAGAACAAAGTCCGACACAAGGTTGACTGGAAGATCATGGTAAGCATACTGCTTGCTAAGCCTTGATGTTGATGCTGACCCTCACAGATTTGGGTGTGTGTCATGTTTGCAGCTTTGAACATTGACAGGAACAACATCTCAAATGCTGTCTCTGACAACATGCTTGATGATCTGGGCATTACGCAGGTCGACTACGTGAGTTTTCTAGCTTGAACATAAGGGGAAGGGATGTAAGACGCAATGCTGACTTGTGGCAGAACATTGGCCAAACCATATCTCGAGTTGGCTTCCTTGTAGCCGAATTGCCTTCTCAACTGATTTCCAAACGGTAGGTCAACTCCCAGACTTGAGGGTATCGACCACGCTGACTCGTGTATAGTATTGGTCCCGATATGTGGATTCCGATCCAACTTTGCATCTTCAGTCTCATCTCAGCCATGCAATTCTTTCTCAAGGGGCGTGCTTCTTTCCTTGCGACCCGATATTTGATGTAGGTTCTGCGGAACACTTTCGACGTATTCCATTGCTCACCATTTATTCAGTGCCACATTCCAAGGTGGTTTCATCCCGTAAGTCTTCCTATCTGGCGGGACGTGGAGTACTTGTCTAACAAGACGCAGCGATACGATTCTTTACCTAAGCTACTGGTACACTGGAACAAGAGTAGGTTGATAGACGCCATTGTCTACTCTCATCTTTACTAACCTACTCAGCTCCCAATTCGATTGGCCTGGTTTTGGATGTCTTCACAACTTGGTAGGTGGCTAGCTTGAGTAGCACAGACGTATGTACTGACAAGAGTTGCAGTTGATATTGGTGTTGGCTTCGCCGCCGTTGGACTGTTATCGATGCGTGGAATGCTTGGCTATGCTGGCTGGCGTTGGCTCTTCCTCATTGAAGGCGCATTTACTTGTGAGTCCTCGCTTTACTCATTGACGTAGCTGTGCTAACTCTGCTGGAGTCCTCATCGGAATTGCATCATTCTTCCTGATGCCTCAATCACCTGCGAGAACCAAGAGTTGGTGGAACCCCAAAGGATATTTTAACGATAAAGAAGTAAAAATCATTGTCAACTCTGGTAAGCTATGACCCACCGTCGATGGATGTTCATAACTGACCTTGATTTAGTCATCCGAGATGACCCTCAAAAGGGTGGTATGTACAACAGACAAGGCCTGTCGGTCAGACAGATTTGGGAATGCTCCAAAGACTACGACATGTGGCCCCTCTTCGCTCTTGGTCTGCTCTTCGGTCTACCCAAGTATCCCGTCAACCAATACCTATCGCTCTCGTTCCGTGGACTTGGTTTCGACGTCATCGAGACAAACCTGCTATCAATCCCGTGGATTGTCGGTTCTTGTATCACGATGCTGATGATTACGGCGATGAGCGAACTTGTCAATAATCGAAGTTTTGTATCCATGGCAGAGGATGCATGGCTGCTACCATGTTTCGTGGCACTGATTGCCCTGCCTGATCCTATCGGACCTTGGGCTTATTTTGCCATTTCAACTGTGCTGCTGTCGTTCCCATAGTAAGTACTGACGTCTTATGAAGCAAGCCATTCCCTAACAGTGATTAGCACTCATCCGATTCAAGTCGCCTGGACCAGTAGAAATGCCGGATCCGTCCAGAATAGAACTGTTTCTGCCTCGTAAGACAAACCTTTTGCCGGGCGCATTTCTGTCACTGACAAGACATAGGCTTTACAACATGTGGGTTCAAGTCAGTGGAATGATTGGAGCAAACAGTAAGTCTTTCATACGTGGTTGGCAACTCTGTCACTAAAAATGTATAGTCTACCAACCTGAGGACTCCCCGCGATATTTTAAAGCAAACAAGGGTTTGCTCGTCATTTGCATATGGATGTGTGTAAGTATTACTTTGCCTTTCTTGATCAAATGCGCCCAGGAAACTGACACAATCATAGTTGGTTCAATATCCTGGAACCTATTTCTACTACAGGTGGAGGAACAACCAAAAGGCTAAGAAGTGGGATGCTATGACCACAGAGGAGCAACGCCAGTATCTGACAACCACGACTGATCAGGGCAACAAGCGGTAAGCACCTTGTTCGTTGCCTCTTAATTTGACTTGCTAATTCTTGTGGTAGCCTCGACTTTCGTTTCGCCACCTAGATCCGATGAGCAGAGGATACATGGGAAAGTGCATTGGTCTGTGGCCTATTCAATTCAGCCATGATGGGAGAAAAGGTGGTCGGTTGGAATCAATGGGGTTCATAGTGAGCACGAATCGCAGTGCCTGGAAGGGTCTTTAAAACTCTGCACAAATTGACAGCTGATGAGAAAATTAGAGTAAGCTTGATACACGCTATTTGATTGCCACATCGGGCGCTGAGTTGTGGCTAGCAACCACTCACGGTTGAAATGTCAGCACTTGGAGAGTTAACGTACCGTTGACCATCTATCAATAAGAACTTTATTCTATCCCTAGATCCCACAATGTAACTTGGCTGCTTTCCTTGGCAACTTGTAGTGAATCAATATCTCCATGTTCCATGCTTCACCATCCACACACATCTACAGAGTGACTCGCCCCCTCAATACTGTGCCTTCGGATGAATTGTTCCTCCATGACATCACTTGATCAATCTAGAACCAGATCGTGCCTCGGCAAGTTGATCGATCCAACGGGTCAAGACGAATAGTCAAGACCTGAGCCGAGGGTTGACGCGGGGTTAATGCACCCAAAAGAGCAAAGATTGGTCTTTTACCCCACACTTTTTGCTTGATCCTGGCTGTTTGCTTGTCGGTCTACCCCAGATTTTTCGCTCAGCTCGCTTCTGTGCATTCGGAGGGTGGAAGCGTTAAATAGCTCCCCTCGATCTGAATTCCGGGTTGATCGATCTCCTCTTCAATCTTTCATATCTAGTTTTCTATCAGATTGCGTGGATTTTACCCTCTCGCCTGATAACAAATCTGACTTGGTTTAATCCCTCAGCCCAACATGGCCCTCAAATCACGATGGTCGGAGCCTATTCCGAACTGTTCTCTTCAGCAATGGATTTTTGGCTCTTCTTCTGGGCCTATGCAAGATCACGATAAACCCATTCTCATCGATGCGGATCGTCCAGACACTCATTTCCTCACAAAGAGCCAGTTCCGATTACTCTCAAAACAAGTCGCATTAGGTCTCATCAACGCAGGCATACGTCCCGGAGACAGAGTTCTTGTGTTTTCATCCAACAACATCTATTTCCCAAGCATCTTCCTTGGCATCTTGATGAGTGGCGGTATCTTTACTGGCGCAAACCCAGCCTTCACGCCCCGTGAGCTTTCGTATCAGCTTGAAAACTCGGGCAGCACATTCATGTTTGCTGCAAAACTCCAATTACCTACTGCTCTGAAGGCCGCCGAGTCGGTCGGCCTACCAAAGGACAATATCTTTGTTCTTGACCCTTCGATACTCCCACCTGTTGATTCTACAACGATAGCCTCGTCCCAGACTCCTCAAGAAGATGGCCTCCGCCTGTGGACTGATTTACTATTGGAAAATCAAGAGCAAGCCAAGACCTGGCATTGGGTTGAGCCGGCAAACCCAGAGACAACCGGTTGCTGCCTCAACTACAGCAGTGGCACAACAGGTGTCCCCAAAGGTGTTGAGATTACTCATGCGTCGTACGTTGCAAATGGTATTGGCGTTGTCATGTTGGCAGACTTGGAGCCTGATGTCAATTTCCGAAAGATGTCAAAAGGCCTGGGCTTTCTTCCCATGTACCACGCTTATGCGCAAACGTACTATGTCTCAATCTATCCCCATACCGGGATCCCGGCCTACATTATGCCAAGCTTCGATTTCGAGAAGATGCTACAGCATATTCAGCGTTTCCGCATAACTAGCTTGTTGTGTGTCCCTCCCATCCTTGTCTATCTGTCAAAACACCCGCTAGTCAAGAAGTACGATATCAGCAGTGTCAAGCGTGTCAGCTCCGGCGCGGCGCCTCTCAGCCGCGAGGTCGCTCAGGGTGTTGAGAGACTTTGGGAAGACCAAAGTGTCAACGTGAAACAGGGCTGGGGCATGACAGAAGTTACGTGCACCTGTATGACCTGGGACCCTCGCGTTCGTTGCGATCCTGCGGCGGTGGGAGAACTGGCACCTAACTGTTCGGGAAAGATTATGCACTTAGATGGCGAAACTGCCGTGCAGAAGCCGGGGGAGCGCGGCGAGCTCTGGGTTACGGGACCAACCCTGATGAAAGGGTACTGGCAAAACCCAAGCGCAACAGAATCCACGATTCACGTTGATCAAGACGGCACAAGATGGCTAAAGACAGGCGATATTGGTTATGTCGAGTCTTTTGACACAGGAGCCATCTTCCATATCGTGGACAGAATCAAGGAACTAATCAAGGTCAAGGGTAATCAAGTTGCGCCAGCCGAACTGGAAGCGGTGCTTTTGGATCACCCTGAGATAGCAGATGTTGCCGTCGTTGGTGTTCCATACGAAGGGGATGAAGTTCCTCGCGCATACATCGTCAAGTCCCCAGGGTCTCATCTTACTGAGAAACAAGTGGTGGACTGGATGGAGGCTAGAGTTGCCAGGTACAAGCGGCTCAAGGGCGGTGCTGTATTCGTGGATATGATCCCAAAGAACCCCGTGAGTAACCCTTCCATTTACTAATGACTTGCTCTAACAATCTTCGTGCCATCAGTCCGGGAAGATCCTCAGACGCGCGCTTCGAGAAAAGGCAAAGGCAGACCTCGATCCCGATAGAGCGCCCGTATCGCGCCTATAATTAGAGTGGTCCGCTTCTGCTTGGCGTAAGGTCTATAGAAGGCAAGCCAGGAATTAACGGACAGGCCTGGCGCAATCGTTCCGTATAGCGACAATGAGTGTCGGCTCATAGATGTCCATTAGCAGTACAGACATAGGCATGTTTATATGTATCAAGTTCGGCGAGCTGTTCGCTTGAACGGTGTGTCTTACTCTCACTTTGAAAACTTCGTGCTGAGAGGCATTATGTTATAGCACCTTTACTGCATTTCATGCACAGACAGTAGAATATTTCGGGAAGGATGACTCAAACATTTTCTACATATCTCAACCTTACAAGCTATTCCCCAAATGAATCCAATTCCCGCACATGCTGTGTGCCCTGTCCTGGCCTCTTATCCACAACAGTCCCATCTGCGAGACAAACAGGTCAGCAGCCCCAGACAAAACATCTTTAGACCTAAAGGCTCTATCCTACTGCTGGTGGTACACCACCTAGGAAAGCGTAAGCTCTTCATCTACAATTCGGTTGCATAATCCTTCGTAGCAACAAAGCTCTCCAGGAGCATCCTCATTTTCATGTCCAACATGTCAACACAACCATGTTCGCCTTAATTCACTCCCCCAACACCGCAGATGACACTAGCGTGATTCAGACAGTTGGCGCGTTTGATGACTGCGAATCTCCAACTTCCGAAGGGTTTGGATTCTGCAGGATCTTGTTGGCTAGGTCCTTGAGCAACACGTCCTTGGTCCGAAGCAGGTTTTCGAGGGCGGCAATCGCGCCGGGACCAGTTCTGACCAAGAGCCGGAGAAAGTCAACATGCATCATATGCTTGGCAAGCTTCCCAGCAGTCACCTTGATCTCGTCAAGGCGAGGCTTTGCTTGGTTCATCAAGATGAGCGCAGGACGAGCGGCGGTTTCGGCATCCTCAAGGGCGGATCTGGCAGAGTCAAGTTGTGATTCGGCGTCTTTGAAGGCGACGAGGTTGGCAGACATCTGAGCTTGGTGGTCCTGTTCGAGCGCCGCAAACTTATCTTGGGAGATCTGCATCCACACATCTTTGGCGTCGTCGAGGGTCTTTTGGCAGTTGGTCAATCTCTGGTTCTCGTCTCTCAGGTTGCTGAGCTTCGTCTCGGCCGCGAGGAAGTTGGCCTGTGCAGCACGATGGCATGTGAGGTGTTGTTGATGGGCTTCAATTCGCTGGTGGACAGATTGCTGCAAGTGGGTGAGTTGTTTGGCCTTCTCTTCGTGTTGTTTGCCCACAACTCGAACGTGATCGGCGAGGCGTTGATGAAAGGTTTGAGCGGCCTGGTGCAGTTCGGAATTGTCATCATACTAATGTCTTATTAGAATCTGTCATCACTGGACATTGCACGGGGACTTACTCGGTCGAAGGCCGGGGAAGCCGAATCTCGTGTGTTTTCAGACGTCTCTTGGTGAGATGAAGTGGCCTTACCACGGACACGCTTGTTGGGTCGGTCAAGGCTGACGGGCGTAACAGAGCGCTCGCGATTGTGAGGTACATAGATTGGAGAAGCAGCTGTTGTCACATTCGAGTCGCTGACGGATGCATTGTCTGTGGCAGCTTCGGTGTTGGCAGTGACATGAAAGGGCCGCTTTGACTTGATGGCGACCAAGAATTTAGATGAGGCAGGTCTTCCCGCAGGGCGTTGATGTGAGGCATCGTTTGCAAGCTCATCTTCATCGTCGGTTGCTTGAACTTCGTCCATGGTCGGCTTGGCTCGCTGGTTTTCGATATGTCCAGAGGTGTTGCTATCCTCGACGATGGAGTCAACTTCTTGATCATCCCCGTCATCGTGATGAGGTGCTGAGGTTCTCGGACCACTTCGACTCTTGCGTGTAGGCTTGAACTTGGGATCAACAAACTTCTTCTTTGCGGCGCTGACGTCGCTCAGACGAAGAGCAAAGGGTTCATCCTCTCCGACCTCTGCCGCGCGAGAGGCAACAGCTTGGTGGAGAAATTCCTTGACGTCGTTGGTGTTGATGTCGGGATTCGCGTTGGCATGCTCTGTAATCATGGCCAGAGACCCCAGCAAAGTGCATCCCTAGTGCTTTGGGGGGAACTCGGCCAACCATTCCCAAGGCTTCATGCCGACGGTATTTTCGATGCGCTCGACTGAGCGTACTTGGCGATTCGAGACATCGCAGTTGTTGGGCCATCCAGTAAGGTCGGGCTCAGTGACAGTAGTGGGGGAGGGTGCTGACGCTGCGGCTGCGGGCGCGGGGGCCTCGTCAGGCTGGGGAAGTCGAGACTTCGCGGGAGGTTTGGCCATGACGCCGAAATGGTCTGAAGTAGGTGGTTCTGATGAGTCTCTCGGTTCAACGATTGACGGAAGAAGATGAAGGCGCGAAAGACGCGTGTGAAAGAACTGTAAAGGTATCACAACAAACAAACACTGAGATGAGTGAATGTGGAGTGTGGTGGAAAGTGCACGTGACTGTGGCTCAACTCATCCTCAGCCACACCACCAAGATCAAACATCCGACGAGGTACGACGAATGTGAACACTATCGCAACTCTTCCGAGTTCATTCTTGGGCTCATGGCACAAACCTTATGAGATTAACACTAAGTCACTAGTTGAATACCGACTGGCCCAGGTGGCCTACAACAACGTGCGCCATCTTGAGCTGAGAGCCACGGTCAAGACAGGAAATGATGGTAAGCGCCGAATTTGTCCAGTATAGGACTATAGATGGAGTTGAATATTTGCCTGGGAAGTCATTCTACAAGACAATTCTAAGAGAATTTGAAGAGTTTCTTCGAATTGGAATAACGATTTCCATCAGTACACTACTGTGCAGCCCACGTTAGGAAACATTTTGACACCTGGTGGTACATGCAAACGTCGATTCAAGGATGAGTATGTCGACTTAACGACCACTTTTGGATCCCAAGATGGCCATCAGCAAAGCCATTACACGAGTTGAGAGTTTCTAAAGTCTAGAGCTGTAAGTATTCAAGTGCATTCTTCGGTAATCTCAGTAGTGTCGCATGAGTACAGAATTAGTAGTTGACTAGAGGACACAAACTGGCATAGAAGAGATGGACTGTTTAACTCTGGAGGTAGCTTATGTTGTTTAAGCCTCCTGAAACCCCATACTAACTTCAGTAGGTGCTTATCGTGAGAAGTTGGTTTGAGGTGAACCCATCTTTCCTTTGTGATAATTCAAACAGAGTTCACAAACCAAGACGTTGTTAAACCCAGACAAGTTTGATACACCCTTTTCCCACCACCTTTTAAGATGCATTTTCAGTAATAGTGGCATAACTCTTCGAGGCAATAGCTTTCTCACATTCCTCGCAAGATGACTGGTAAAGAAGATAGACGGGACGAACTTCTCTTTTCAATTATCAGGCGTCCCCGAGATATAATACATCAAAGTCAGATCGCCCTTTCGGCATCTAACTTAAGCAAATATTAAATATACCTTGACCAAACTCAAGTAAATGGAAACCTGTTCGGCGAGTCATTCTCTCCATGCCTATCCGTTTCTCACTTTAGATCAGAAAGACCAAGAGCATCATTGAGAGCCAGGCCAGTCCAATAGATACCACGCCGGCGCCATAAGCGTTGGGCATTCCTGCACCTGCAGTTGGGACGACGGGAGAAGGCGTCGCAGGCACAGGCGCAGGCGCAGTTGGGGTGGCTACGGGGGCCGTTTCGGGCTGAGTGGGAATCTGGGTGTGTTCCAGTCAGGATATGACTCTCTGAGGCATGGATGTAAACTTACAATGGGTGGTGGAGGTACCACTGGTGCAGAAGAAGGGGGTGAAGGAGGTTGAGGTGCAGGAGGCTGAGGAGGCACTGGTGCAGAGGAGGGCGGCGCAGGAGGTTGAGGTCCGTATCCCGATCCAGCAGCTGTCGCACTGGGTAGTCCAGAGACCGGCCCAACGGTGACACCGGCTGCGGTACAGATCTGGAGACCAGTGGAAATCGCCGCTATTACATGTTAGACTGTGGAAATTTCTTGAGATAATAGAGAGCCATACCAGCCGCGTCGGTTGGGTTACAGGCGGCATTGACACAGCTAACGTATGCTTCAGCAAATCCGGGGGTCTTGCAGACACAACCGGGGTCAGTAGAACCGCAGTTGCTATTCTGAATGGCCTTCAGAGCACATGGTTGCTACTCCATGAGTTAGCCAAGACTCTAAGCTCTGGTCCAGTTATCGTATATCTACTTACTGCGCAAGTGGGTAAGAACTGTCCACCGCCCTGAGCACCACCCTGAGCACTGCTCTGTGCTAGAACGGCGGTGGAAAGAAAGGTGGTGGCGAGCAAGAAGAAGGACTTCATCTTTGATATAAGTCAGCTGTATCGTGAATGAGCTTATGTTGTTCCAAGGGTGTGTAAGGGTTAGCCTGTGAGAATCCGTAGATAGTGGCAGGTATGGTCGTATGAGAGCAAAGAATGGCTTGAATAACGATTGTAATTTGCTTGCCTTCAAGGGAACAGATAAAAGTTGGATCAGCGCGACCATTTATGTGCAGGGCTCGTAGTACAGTTCAATGCATTGTAGAGGGTGTGATGGGTAGCATCGTAACCCAGACTGAGTCAGCACGCGAGGTACGTCGTTTGAGGATATGGAAAGGTCCATAGCTGCAGGAGTGATTCATGGGTTTCAGTCGCTTACAGTACAGTTCTAGCTCAAGCTCAAGGTTCAATGGTAGCAGTGTCTCACATGGCGGCCTCTATCGTAGACTCGGAGCTTACCAGTCGACTCGAAGCCACCAAATGCTTAATCGAAGGATAGACCCGGGCGCACATACAGGATATATGTTTAGCTTTGTTTGAGTTGATCACAAGCTGGGGAATCTCGATACATGGAGGAATTGTAGAGAGGTATTTCTCACTGTCTTTTCTTCTGCACTCAAAGAAAAACAAGAATTTTGCAAGCTCAGATCGCCAAGGAGAGTTGAAACAGGATAACATCGTGCCGTAGTCAGTCAATGCTAACGCCATTGGTCAATTTCATTCAGATGGGTGCATCGTATTCTCCGACGCCTTGGCGTTATAGTTTGGACATGAAGCAAGGAAGGGGATTCCCGCCAACTTGTTGTCAGCCTTATCGATTGTAAGTCTTCGAATCACCTCCACAAACAGTAAAGAGGGTTCAATACTTGACCATAATCAAGTACGTCCACCAACAATATGAGCGCGCCGGCTTCAGCGCCATACCTGTCTTTGCCTCATTTTTCCGTATATGCAGCGGTAGGCTCCATTAACCATAGTGCAAACTCAATTGGGCTGCCGTCAGACTAGAACACTCATCATGACTTCACTCTGGGGAGGGGTAAGCATTGATCGGCAGGGCCAGTCACGGGTGGCTTGCTGAGCTGTGGATTTAGCTTTCACTAGTTAATGGGGATTCCGACGGAGGACAGTTTCCGACGTTGTGATCAGATAAAGTATAGAGCTTCTTAAGTGGTGTAAAGAATCGGCCTTTTGGACGTTGTTGTAGATTAGATAGGGTTGATTGTGACTGAACTTCCACTAAGTAGTCCCAACTTTATCTATCTAGTAACGGGCGATGCAGGCTTCTAACCTCGCAAACGAAAATTGGGCATACCTACATGGGGATAACCGAAAAAGTTTACTTTGGACTTTGAATCTTCGGCTACGTACTCAGCATTAGCTGAAACATGCATAGTGGTTGCATTCATCTGGTCAGACTCTTAACAGCGACTAGTTGAGAGGTGCAACGCGCGTCACCTCCCTGGAAGTCGGTCAACCCAATTCTGAATCAGTAGAGGCTCATTTTATGATTGGTATTAAGCATCAAGATGCTTAAGTTAAAGTTGGTCAATACGGGTATCCCGGATGAGGAACTCTCGTTCAAGGATCTGATACGCTGGGAATTAGATGAGCTTCAATCGTCACCATATAATGACGCATATATGTTCTAGGGAATCTAGGAGATGTCTAGTAGCAGACTAGCAGTCCCAAGGCATCCTCCGTAACTGAAGGTACGGTATACGTAATTCTTCCTTCTCCGCATGTCTCAATATTGAGTCATTGACCATGCAATGAGTTTGCACAACATCTCGAGATATGATCGGCCCGATCTCAAGTATAGAGGAGGTAGATGAAAATATCGAGCAAAACAAGAAAATCATCCGCGCACTTTCGAGGCAAGGTCTCTCAACCTATTCCTCGGCCTTCTGTTAGTAACATCGTATATAGACTACTCAAAGGTAATGAGGCAAACTTCGGGAATGCCTCAATGCCTCTTGTTTCCAGCTTTCCAAGGTTTACGCCATGTGCTGACCATTGCTAGAAGTCAGCACGTGGAGAGTAAGACGAGCCGCTATCGTTGATGAGCCAAAACAAATCTTGTACGGTAAGCTGAGCGATGTGCATGCCGATATCCGGATGATGGCTTTCCCGATCCTCCGCCTGATACTTGTCTAGAATGCTCTTGCGTTGTTGGCGGATGTTGTCACTATGGGAGCTGGTATGACATCGGCTGTGGGCCGTTGAGCAGTCGGATTGGTATAAAACTCCATATCTGTTAGCTTTCCAATGGTATAGAGAACAAGAATCCTATTAAAACGCGATTTTCCCTGTCAAAAGACAATCGGTTCTTGTAGCTCGTGCTTCAGTTAGTACTGTATTATTGGCGCCATCCCGACATGGTACATGTCTGAGATGGCAAAGTCTGGGCTCTAGGAGTCTTGTTCAAGGTAGATTGAATGATTGGATGCAAACTGCATAGGGCCGAGCTGGTCGTGTTTATATAACATTGTAGTTACTATAGATGAAAGAGAAGAACGGACTATTTCATACTGACCTACACTGATGGAAATCATTCGATATCCGGCCAGCGACTCTCTTACTGATTGATTGCTTTATCTGTTACTACCCGTATATAGAAAAAGCATCATCTCGGAAAACCCAAAATAACAGTAGTATACATAAGAAGGAGAAGTCTAACAAAAAGAGTGGTCAAATCACCAACCAATATCGATGGAATTCAGCCACAAGTTGACTGTTTAATAGCCGACATGCAAAAATAAAACTCATTGCGGTTTATGTGGATCGAACACATGACCTTCAGATATCAATTCCCGAAGTTTCACTTCAGTCTGACGCTCTCCCAACTGAGCTAAACCCGCTATCCAATTGGATGCATGCTTCTTTTTGCTCTGTGCAAAATACAAGTAGTACAGAGCATGATCTGATCGAGGTACAAAAGACTGCAATCAAGAAGAGTCAATGCACAGTCCCGGTAGAAAGAAAATTCAATTGTTATCCTATGGACAAGACTATTCTCGAATCTCTACTCTTATACTGAACTGGAAAGGTAAAGGATAGCCAAGAAACTACTCAAGCTCGTACTCCCAGCTTGACTTCTACCATCTTGACTTTTCAGCTGATCAGACTTCCCTGCTCGAAACTGTGCGATTTAGACCCATATTTCTCTAAATTCGGAAACGGCCGAGATTAACTCTTGGCTGGTGCCATAATTAAATGACAAGGCTGGCCTTCGAGGCGAACGGAAAACATGAATGGTCAATGCTTGCGCTGATCCGGAAGCTTCACGCGTTAAAGTACAGGACATCGTTTGGATAAATCTCTCTTGTTGGCTCATTACCTGGACGCGCAGAGCATAACCTCCTCTACCTAAATCACCACGTTGCTGTCTTCATCCCTGCTCCAAAACAGGATCATCAGCACTAGAATCCTTTGTTTCAAAAGGAGCATCCAACCAACAACAGCGGGGCTATATGATTCACTTTGATTCGTTTTGCAAGGGGTTTAATTAGGTATGCCCCTTCAGCCGCCCCACAGCAAGCCAAATAATTTATATCAACATGTCCGCTTCTTTCCTCAACTATTCCCGTTACTTGTCTTGTCTCGTCTTGCATTGCGTTGCAACAACACTTCATTATGGCCTACAACGCTTTTACCCTGTTCTGCCTTTTCGCCTCGGCGGCAGGAAGCGTACACCGAGACATCCAACATCCTGTTCAGGACCCTATTTTGAACCAGATGACTTCGCAAGGATGCTGGGATTCTCTACCAGCAGAGAAGGTTAAGGTATATTCCGGCACTTATCTAGCCTCAGGCTATTGTGGGCAGCTATGCAAGAAAAAGGACTTCCCTGTCGCCATACTTCACCTGTCCACGTGTTACTGCGCCAACACTTACCCGCCTGAAGGCTCGCTGGTGGACGATGCCAAATGCGATTGGCCTTGTCCTGGTTATGCGAATGAAGCTTGTGGAGGAATGGATGATTTCTCCAGTGTTTTAAACACAGGCCTTGAACTTGCGCCTGACAACGACGACGAGTCTTCTGCACCTTCGTCTAAGTCTTCGTCTGACTCGACTTCCACTACTTCGGTCCTTTCCGACTCGGCCACTGCAACCACTGCGGCCTCGACGGTCTCTACAGCTCATTCTGAAGAGGCTTCTACGACCAATTCTGCTGGGCCCTCGACAGTTGCGGACTCGACGAGCGACAGCAATGCCACATCAACACCTGGTCCTTCTCCCTCGACTGTCCCAAACAACGCCTCCGGCAGACTCGCCAGTCCAGTTGGCAACCTTGTCAGGATGCTGCGAAATCTGCTATAGAATCACTCTGAGCGACAGACAGAATTTGACTACTATTTTGAGAAAAAATACCCGTCGTGCTTTAGATAGAGAATGGATCGTGTGAATGTGGTTGTGTGTGTGTAGGAATGGAACCGCAGTATTATCTAGACCAAAGACAATCGGTATTCCCGTATCTCTTGATTATATTGGTCCTCACTAGCTACTTGCGTACGTGAGAGTGTGTGTCCCTTCTACCAGCTAAACGTGACAACGTGAGGGAAAATCGGTTGGTTGGTTGCATCGAATTTGGCTAAAGTTTCTACCCAACACTAGCAGAGATCTGATCTCGGTCAAACATCGGGCTCCTTGCGAATGCTTTCGTGTCGTGCCTCTAGACTCCAGAGAATGATGTAAAGTCATGTTGAGCTTGTAAGATTTGATCTGTTGGACAAATCGCTCACTGTCAGGCAACATGGCGTGTTCTGGTCCTTGCATGTTTCACGCTTGCAGGCTGATCTCATGGCCTCTAGCCACAAGTGTAACAGCGTAGGCACGCCGAGGATTAAGCGATACTAGTACTACAGTCTTCTTAACTAACAGAGCACGTGATGTCAGATGTACCGTTCCCACCCTGCGTCTCATCCCACTACTAATCCGCTCTCCATTAACTTGCGTTAATGTCCATACATGTGCTATAACGAAGAACCGTTAAACGCCCTTATTGAGCCTGATTGGGCATATTTGAATACTCAAAAGCCCTCATGTTTGGCTTGCACCGGGTACCAACTTTTGGCAGAACGCCGTCCTCAAAATAAGCAGCGATAGCATCGAGTGTGCAGTTGGACGGATGCGACGTTACGCCGTGCTGTTGATAAGCTGTCAGCTCTCCAACTGGATATGTGATCCTATATGTAAGTGAAGACTTACACCAACGCCCTCGTGCACCAACATTCGACTCCCTCTAAATCGAGAAGAGACCTGCCATGCATGGCTAAGTGACGTGACAGGATCATATGCACTGTTTATAACGAGAATCGGAAAGCTCGTGTTGACATTTCGAAGTTTGTTAGTATCAACCCCTTCTGCAGCTTCAAATTTCCAAGCACCGCATGCGACATAATCAGCAGCTATCGCATCTCCAAATGAACTCTCGGCGAGGTGTGCTTGGTAGAGTGAGTACAGCTCTTCAGGTGTTTCGACCCGAAAAGAAGATTCAGAGCAAGCAATTCCCTGCATCGCATTCGTACCGAGATTCCACTCAGACTTTTCTTCTCGGTAGAAGCTAAGAGCCTTCTTGTAGTCACCTTCAAGAGCATACGACAAGATCTCCACAACGTATGGATATGTCGAAGGACTTGAGAGATAGTTGAGAATGGCGTACTTCAACTGCTTCAGAATTGAATTGCCCGCATAGGGAAACTCGATACGTGACAAGCCGTCTGGAAGATCAGTCATAACAGTCAACTTCTGGAATAGACTGTTTACCGCATCTGTCAGATCCTGCACAGTCGTGCCCTTTCCGGAATAGTTGGCAAGTCGACACGTTTCGGTACCGAGCTCCACGCACTCGGAGAATGAATGTACCAAAGACTTCTCAGCGTCGCGAGGGCCTCCAATACCAGCAGATGTGAAGTACGCATCTGCTAGTGAGTTCGAGTCGAGAAGCACTCTACTGATTCGATCTGGAAACATGGACGCTACGACCTGTCCTAGAATAGTGCCGTAAGAGATGCCCCAGTATCTCAATTTTCCATCTTCGCCGAGAGCATCCACGATTCTCATCAGGTCTCTCGCAGTAAATGCTGTACTGAGATAGCGACCGTATTCTTGCTGAGTTTTGTAACAGGTCTCGGCAACGTGCTGCATAGAATTCCATCCCTCATTCATTACGTATTGCCATAAATCCGCTTGGGGTAGGCCATCTTGACTCTGACGGATATGCTGATCAGATGTACTATTTGTACCGCATGTGAAAGGGATGGTTCTACCAGTACCTCTTTTTGATGTTAGTATAAAGGTATGTGAATAGTCTTCCAAGCTTACCGAGGATCAAATGAAATGATGTGATGATGTCCACCTAGAATGCTTGAGGCCTCTTGTCAGCATTGCGCCCTGGCTGTGAGCGAGGCATACCCACTCGCGAAAGTCTGGTCCGAGTAATGCAAGTGTCTCAACACCGGATATTCCTGGGCCGCCTGGATTCCAAAGGACACTTCCCTTGAAGGGTTCTTTTGTAGCGTTATATCGGATCAATTGAAGCTGAACGGTCCTGTCTGAATCTGGATTGGCGTAGTCCAAAGGGACCTCGAGTGTTGCGCAATCGCCAGCTGTCAATTTCTCCCTGGCGTTACTGGGAAGATCCAGATCACAAGGAGCCCAGGTCAACGGAGGCGATTCATATTCATTCAGAGATGAGATGCGGTCAGCTGGCGGGGCCAGAATCCGAGTCAAGCCTAGACATAACGGCCCTAAAAGATTGCAGAGTGGCTTGATCTTGTCACTGGCGCGACAGAGACTCAAAGTTGTTTCCCCGAGAAAGGGTTCGCGAAAGAAGTTCATGGCCTTTCCCTAAAATGCTGCAGTTCCCTTGCAGATGTCAACGTAGCGTTGCGATTTCGGCGAAGAGCGAACTGGAGTGTCAGCAATATGTGGGGGGTTGCAGGGATGATGCCAAGCTTCATTACTTGTGCCACCTGTGGCTACCAAGGACATAGCAGTTCTCCGCCAGTCCACATGTTGTGAGATGGATCATTTAACGATAAATAGATGCATTGCCATGTCCGTTGAGTTAGTTATATTGAAAAACCCACGTCTTTCTTACGTTCAATCTTCCACCTAGTGGGTTTTACGCCCTCTATTAGGAACCACTGTGAGCCACAGCAAACTGCCTGTGCCGTTGACACTTAGACGATCAGGTTGGATGTCGTTGCATGGTATACGCGCACCAGGTACAATCGAGGTTTAAAGTAGGTCTGCCTGTCAAATAAGACTGGTTTCAAAATCACGGGGGCAAGTTGAGATAAAGCGGGCGACATCACAGATACCTAATAGTACAAAAGTCATGAAGGGATAAAATGAAATTGATTGTGACAGTAATCGTCTGAAGGCGAGATGACTCGAATAAGTGAAATAGTTAAAAGAAAGAAGAGAAGAGAAGAGGAAGGAGAAAAAGAAAAAAGAACGGCGTGCAGATCGAGAAAGGAACCTCTGCCCTATGCGTTACATGGGAAATTGGATGTGTCCTTCAGGCTGTGACCGTACAAAAGGTAGTAGTTCTCCAGAGCCTCCTCCAATGGACAGATGGGGATGCTCCATACTCCAGGAGACTCAACACCATTGTCCAGGAAACCTTGGAGTGTATCCCGGGATGGATCCTCGACGTTAGGTTGGTAGCCACCATTCTTCCCGCCATTGGCTTTCTTGGTCTTGACTGACCTGTATTATATGTGTTAGCGAAAGGATTTGAGTTGAAGGGAAGTGATATCACATACCCTGCTATGAGGTTCTCCAGAGTAATTCCAGAATACGTTCCGTTTTTGAGA
This sequence comes from Fusarium sarcochroum, assembly GCA_013266185.1. Taxonomy (NCBI): domain Eukaryota; kingdom Fungi; phylum Ascomycota; class Sordariomycetes; order Hypocreales; family Nectriaceae; genus Fusarium; species Fusarium sarcochroum. Next base: position 19,053 of record JABEXW010000176.1, read on the forward strand.
TCCTTGATCCCAGGCGGCACGTCAAACAATCCACACCAGGCGTCGCCACTCTTACTGTCGCACTGCGTGTTGACATCGCGTCCTCCAAATAGCCAGTAGGGCTTGCCGTCGTAGCAAAGCTTAGCCTCCTCGAGAGCCGAATCCTTGACGGCGTAGTTGTATTGGTGGCTGAAGTCACCTTGGTTCCAGCCTGGGTTCTTGTCGCATGCCACGTCGGCCGTTGCGATGAAGGGGTGAAGACCGTCGGGAGAAAGAGACCAAGCCAAAGGAATAAGAAACGAGTTGAGGGCTCGCTTGACATCCTTCTCGTAGACATCACGAGAGATGAGCCAGTCCTTACCCATCATGGAACCATCCGAGATGAGGTTGCCGAGTTGAAGGTTACCCTCGTCTGAACCACCAAAGATCCACGAGTTAAACTGGACTGCACTCTCTTTCCAAGCATCCGCAAGGGCCTGCATCTGAGACTGAAGACCATTTTGGATGCCCAATTCGTTCTTACTGCTCAGAGGTAATGGTCAGCACAATATTCTACCATGAAATCAAGCACCGCATATAGCGAAAGGAAGACGTACGCTCTGCTGGCAATGATATCTTTCGTAAGGGCTAAGGAGTTCTTAATAATGTCATTTGTAGTGTCCTTGAGTGTGCCGGCGTCGGAGCTCTGTTGGAACTTGGGTCCAATGACTGCATTCTAGTTAGCTCAGACCGTAAACATGATCGTTAGATGTCTCACCCTTGTTCCAGGTTGGGCCCATCACAAGACCCCATCCCATCAATGCAATATCGATGATGATTGCAGGAGTGATTCCCGTTTCTTTGGGAACTTTGCCAAAGTCACTGGCAATATCAACAATGTCATTGTTGTCTACGGCCGCAGTGATAGCCTTGTACATGTTGGAAATGCTCTGGATGACTTGTGTTAGCACTCTTGCAGACAGGTGGGTGTATGGGATACTCACTGTGTAGACGTTGGACATAGACATGATAATAAAATATCCAGCAGGATAGTTTACTTGCGAGCATTGAACACCTGCATCCTTGCAATGGTTGCCGTCTTCAACGAAGGTCTCGCAGTACAAGTCCTGTTTCCAGTTGAAGAAGTTGGAAACCTAAATGTCCATTAGCAACCCCCCTCGAAATCAGATCGTTACCCAAACTCACATTGTTTGAGAATTCCTTTCTCTCACGACCAATCGTCAGGTTATGCTGCCATCCCTCGATGATTGATATCCAGGCCCCATCAGTATCGATGTCTCTCCAGCGTTGAGGCTGGTATTGGGTGTGATCCACGACAGCTGGGTTCGAGCAGTTGATGGACCTCCAATCAGTTTCATCATTGCCACCCTCATCTCCTCCTGGCATGATCGGAAGCTTGGGATCGACAACACCACCATCATCGTCTCCCTCGTGATCAGTCAGGGAGCAGCTGGGGTTGAGCCAAGCGTAAGCTATGTTAGTCCATGTACCCTGGACGCCAAGCATGTCGGCACGTCCATTGCCGTCGAGGTCGGGATAGAACATGCAAGTTCCTGCTTGACTGCCTTGGTAGACTGGCTTGTCTACCTTTCTCCATCGGAAGGAGGAGCCTGAAGTCTCGGATGGTTTCGACCGATTCTCGTTGTACCTGGATTTCAACGGTTAGAGATATGACACAGCATTATTTGCGCGGTACAACTCACCAAACGGTGCCGTCACCGTTAAACTTATCGACCCAGATCATATCATCACGCCCATCGCCATTGACGTCTGCCCAACGCAGGTTGGCTCGATCTTTACCATCGGCAAACTTGATCTGTCCAACGTCCTCCCAGCCGCCATCGTTCTTGTGGACAAAACCGGTGACGCGACCGTCTTTCTCAAGACAGAGGTAATCAGCACGACCATTACCAGTGAGGTCAGCGAAGCGAACAGCCACTGTGCCGGTTAGTTTGAATCATACTCGTATAGGTCCAGGTACTTACAGTCGTCCAGTCCGATGCCCTTCTTCTGGTTGCACTTGAGAGCAGGCGCTGGGTTGGTCAAATGTGTCCACTCCCACTTCTTTTTCTCGGGGTACTCGTTAATAAAGACGTCTTCAACCTTGCCGGTGTCCGGGTTGACGTAAATGATATCGCAGTCGCCGTCGTCGTCCCAATCAGCCAGATGAAGGTCTTTACGGTGCATGTTGTGAGGAGGTCTCCAGATGACACCAGGAGAAGGGTCCCAAAAACCGCCACCGTCAGAGTCTTGAATCGTCTTCTTGCCCCGGTTGATGAAGAGTGACATATAACCTGTCGAGTGGGTCCAGACGTAGTCTTCCATACCATTCTGGTGGCCGACCATGTTGCAGTATTTGTTTCCATCGGCGAGAACTTTGGTGCCTCCAGCTCCGTTGTTCTTTTCGACACGTACTCTGAATCGATGTTTCCCACCCTTCTTATCGTGCTGCAGATAGACGTAGTCCTGCTTGGGGTGGTTGCCAAAGACGGGTCTCTCACCGTAGATACGAGCAAAATGGCATCTGTCGCGTACTTCTTCGTCATCCTCTTCCATGTAATCACTCCAGCCAAAGTGCGTCCAGAGTGATCCTGTAGAGTACCAATCTGCCTTTGCTTGGCGCCAGGCGACATTGAGACCATCTCCAGGCTTTCCCTTTGCGCAACTGCGAGTGTTGGTGTAGACATCGGTGTGGCCGTCATATCGCAGCCATAGCCAATCATCTCGACCCTGTTCTTACGTCAGTCGGTGGTGCAACGGCTATAAGGGTAGCTGACTTACATCTCCGTTGATATCTTCAAACCTCACACCTCTGATGTCACCCTTGCCTTTGGCATCAAATCGCTTACCAAGGGCTTGCCAGTACTCTGGCTTATCCTTGACCCAGCCGTTACGCCAGAAGTGAACATTCCCTCCGTCATCGATCACTCCATAATCGCCACGGCCATCACCGTCAATATCTGCCAAACGAACGCGGTCTTGTTTGTAGCCCTCGTTGTCCTTGATCTTGCCGATGACCTTAAAAGATGGGGGCTTTCCAGCACCACGATTACCGTCGCCGTTGTTGATGGCAAGACTCAGGTCACCGTTGGGAGAAATGCAGACGATATCATCAAGACCGTCGGCGTTCATGTCAATGAAATGTAGGCCTCGTGGGATGCAGTAGAATTTCGGGTGCATATCGTCAATCTTGGTGAAGACTGCTTTGCCGTCGCCCGAGTTCTTCCTGTAATATAGTCAGCTTCAAATAACTTATCCAAGGCGATTCAGCACGAGAGGATCTTACCAGACTCCGTAGAGGTGGTCGCCATTGTTGTCAAACCACCCCACGAAATCATCGTACAAGGGGTCAAACAGCCTGGCAAATCGCCACTGGTTTCGGTCATAATCGCTTTCCACAGTGAAGACGACCTAAACACTCTTGTCAGTCACGTCACTATCTCACCTTGAAGGCTCTGCACTTACTCCCTTGTCTTGTCTGACGTGAACAAAGGTTCCATCGTGTTCACCAGATCCTCTTTGGACCTTACCGCCGACAGCAAGACCGGTACCGAAACTCTTGTCACAAGTAGGCTCTGAGGAGTCGAAATCTCCGGATGGCTCCTTGATCTTTCCATCATCGGCTGCTGCGTTGATGGCCTTGTAAAAGACATAGGCCATCTTACGGTGACCTTCGTCCTATTTCGATATATTCAGCGGCGTGTCAGTAATGACTTAGGGCCTGACTCACATTGGGATGCGTCTTGGTAGTCTCAGCAGGGTCGTAATCGTCCCAAGTGATCCAACCAGCACCACCACCAGTAGGCGGATCCATATCCGCGATGTAGATACACTTACCATCACCAGCGCGCTTCTTGACAAGTTCCCGATACTTGCTATTGATGGTGATACGGGTGACTCTTCCAGTCTGATGAGTGGTGTCGAGGATGGTAGATAACATCACGCAAGTATCGGCCATTCCGTCAGCTTTCCAAATATCATCGAGAATCGAGTTCATGCGATCGCCGGCTCCGCTAGGGTCGATATTACGGGAAGCATCATTAGTGCCTGCATTGATGATGACAATGTTGGGCTACAAAGCAGTTAGTTTGTTGTCTCATGCCAGTCAAGTTGTATCACGTACTTTGTAGCCGAGAGAATTCTTGAGTCGATCATGGACTTGGTCAATAATATCTCCTGACACTGCTTCGTGATCCTATATAAAGGTTAGCGTCAAGGATCAATGGTTTTATATCACCACACGCACGTTATCCTTCATGGTCCCTGCGTCCAAGCTTCCGATCATATTTACTTCCCATCCGTCGAATCGAAGTGCATCTCTCAACGGTTTCCGGAGTCTATCGAAACTCAGTATAACTCAAACGGTTTGGTGAAGGATACGTACCCATTGTGATTGCTAGATCCCACACCACTCATGATAGACGCACCGAGCGACATTATGCGCAGTGGAACCTTGTCTGCTCGTTTGTTGACGGCGGGACCAAAGTCACGAAACACATGACCCGATTCGAAAAGACCTTCATCATCGAGTGCGTGCAACGCTGGCAAAGCGTCAACATGACCCGACAAGCTGGCCAAGGCCACCCCTGCAAAGAGGAGCTTGTTGCACCAAGAACTCATAATAAACGATGAGTTGAGCTTAAGTTGGCGGTGATGAATCAACTAAAACGGTGAGGCGTTGAGTCTATCTATATAATGGTTCCCCCCTTTACCATACATTCCCACGAAAACACTTAGCAATCAATGTAATCTCACAAACTTCATGGAAGATTACTTTCGCATGAAGGATTGTCTGCCAAGACGCCCTTCTGATCAACTTCAGGATCAATCATAAGCATGGTGCAAGGGATGCTTCCTCGCTTACGGCTATGTTATCTGCCGATTATCGCCAAGCTTATTATTATATCCCCCAATGAGATTCCATGTCTTTCGCAGCTCCCGAGTCCAGTCTGTTGGAACCTTGCATGACGCGATAATGCCTCACCATTCCTCCAATCCTATGTCGCTTGCCACGTTCCATAGCCGCGCGGGAGGTCGATCAGTCAGCGAAGGCCATTCTCAGTAAAGAGCAGACCAACAATCTTTCTCTTGAACATGTCTCCGAATCCTTCTTTCGCCCCCATAAGGTTGATTAGGACCGAATGAGAGCCCTAGACTTATGAACAAGCATTGGTGTTGTGTCGGCCAATGATATGCGGGTTCCTGAGCACGATGTAGTAAGGGTGTTACCCATTGTGACAGGGATACTATTCTGTTTCCTTTTCTGGCAACACGTGCTCTTTCTTTTGATCCTTCCCTCATGCTCAGCCCCTACCTAAGGTTGAGCTTATGTTCTGGACTCTCAGATAATTGTTAAAGTGGTTCAATTCTCTCGTTCGGATCATCCGGTCCCACGCGAATGCCAGCCTTACCGGGCGACAGTGCCAAGAGCCCTAAGCACTGCATCAACGTTCCTCTAGGATTGGGAATCTTATTGTGCCACCACTCGGCTACGCCGATGGCCAAGAATAGACAGAACCGGGTTTCATGTGATAGATGTAACAGAGTCCGTTAAGGAAACTGCCGAACATGGTGTTTCTAGTCGAGAGATCGCACACAGACCAGTGCTATAGAAGCTTTAGAGTCTCAGAGGGGAACGTATTAGCATTAGAGGTACGCTCCTTGAGGTCGAGGCAGGAGAAGAAGTGAACTGCCTCTCATCGGATCTAGTCAGATCTCGTGCCCTGCACAATTAGCGGTAGGCAGGAGATCTTTATTTTGAAAGCCTAGGTAGACTCAAGTGCTTCTAAGTCCAAGACTGAGAAGATGGGTTTTATATACTTGATCATAAAGCAATAATAAAAAGTAAGTATATAGATAGCATAGGTATAATAGAAGAAAGAATACGCAGAATGCAGGAGATCCTGAGCGATTTTTGAGCTCAAAAAGAAAGGTAAGCTTGTGTGATAGGTATATGGTAGTCGAGAACGCAAAAAGAATGTGCTTGCGGCTTGTGTGGATTGAACACACGACCTTCAGATATCGAATGATAATGAATGAAGTTCGACTTCAGTCTGACGCTCTCCCAACTGAGCTAAACCCGCTGACTAATAATTTGTGCAAGATAGAGTTTTAGTTACTGATTATATTCGGGAGGAATAACATACTAGAGCAAATCATTCTTGAGTAATAATTCCGGACCGTAAAAATAAGAAACATATGGGAAGGTTTCCTACATGCCATTCGAACCCAATCCACTGTGATCTAAGACGTAAAGCCTTGAAAAAGTGCTAATGCTTTTTACTAAAGTTCATTACAGACCGAGCGATCACGTCGCGTTCTCCGGAAAGTAAACAAATGATAATCCAGGGCTAGATGTTACTACCTTGAATGAATTGGGAAGAATTGTGTTGAGTTGTATTTATAGCTTGAGTCTATTAGTTGAATATTGGAGTAAAACTCTTCCAGAATAAACACATCAATAGTGCAAGTAGACATAACCACCCTGTAAACTTATTGAGATTTACCAACCCTACACCTCAAAATACAGATCGTAATGCTTGCTACACCCTGGGTTGAAGCCAGCACCACATCCAGGGCAGAGATTATGGCTCTCTAAGTACTCTGTTATAGTAAGCTCTTGGGAGCAATTGCCACACAAGACTGCTCGCTCATGTTGCTCTGATTTAGGCCAGACTTGAGTGGCGTGACCTGCGAGTTCTTCATGGCAGCTTATACAGGCATAATATTGCTTGCAGCATTTACGTCGGATAGCAATGATGTCGAGGTCTGAGAACCAATGAGCACATTGGAGTTTTGAACTGGTCTTCACTCCGTGAACTATTGGCGGGTCTGATGAGGATGATTTTGAAGGGGAGGCGTGTTGCGGCATTTATTTTGGGAGCTGTTGTTGAGGGCCTGGTTGGGATGAGTATGGCGATCGCGTCAAAGAAAAAAGGCCCAAAGATTGCCGCGATAAATGGCCTAAGATCCCGGGGTTCGATTAGACGAAGTTTTAAATGATGCTGGCAGAAATGTGGTAGTTGGAAAAGATAGGGTCTTCTTGGACATCAAATTCCCCAAGCTGCTAGAGTGGAGATCAGGGAAACTGTTAGCGTAATGCTAGTAAGCATGAACAGCTTACCAGATCTTGGGTGGACATCGCTAACAAAAGTTATCTATGCTCTAACAGCCAGGATTGAACAAAAAGAAATGTGAGCACACGACATGATCGGGGATATGTATGTCAAGAATAGTTATGTTTATATGAGATTGGAATGGATAAACTAACTGAAGACGAGAGTAAGCTACGCAGTGTGCCAACATTGCCGTGCTGAAGCTATTTTCAGCCTTGATTGTCCACTCAAGGCCCAAGTAGCGGTCTTATTTAAAGCCGATAATGAAAGAAAACAAAGATGGTGAACAGCTCACACTTAAGAAAATACTAAAGTACGACATGCTTTGAAAGAACAAGTGATTTCCTTAGTTTCAATTATTGATAGAAAGAAAGAAACACACATGAACAACAGGTTTTCGGAGAACATGGACACAAAGACGATCAGAACGAACACAGGTGTTTCGACAGTAGGCAACAAGCAACGATTTATTCAAAAGCATGAATCGTTGCAACAGTTTCTGTCATAGTCAACTCATGAAACTCGAGATACAACGAAATTACTCACGAACTGAAGAGCCCGCACTCTCACGACCCAACAACGAATCACCAGCCATTGAAATGTTTATCGCGTATGCCTCGGCAATTCTGCTTTCCACGCAGTTATAGCAGCTTTTGAAAACTCTCGGAAGTTCCGCAGCCGAACAGTCTCTAGGTCCATCTCAAGAATCACACCGTGACTCATATCTCGGACGTATTCGCCCACCAATTCAACATTTCGACATGTGGGCGCCGAATCTCAATATCATCCAACAGGATGTAGACAACATCCTAGATGAGATACAAGATCAGAGAACAAGGAGAAATCTTGACTCGATCTACGTTCCAGTCAACATTGTACACAGCCTTCAAAAGGCCAATCGCAGGCTGGGGGAATCTATTAGCTGCGATCTGGATCATGCAGCAGTATCTGACAAGCTCGATAAATTCCTGCAAGTAATTGAGGAGAAACCTATCAGTCATTTTTACCGTGACGAAGACGAGGTTAAAGGGTGGTGGACTATGATCTATCGCCTTTTTACCCACCCGAAACATCATGCGTTGGTTGCACGCAGCACAGATCTACTCAGTCTTCTTCAAGAACTACACGAACCCCGGGAGCGACTTTGGGATGAGACAAATCATGCACTCCAGAGAGGGCTTGACAAGATTATCCACGGCTCTTGCTATGCCTCAGTTCAACTCGAGAGACATGCACGGGAAGCCAAAACCTTTGGTTGGCCAACTCTGGAATTGTTCCAAAAAGCAGCTCTTTCTGCTTATTTACTCTGCCAGGAGAGCCGGAATGATGCTCAACCTCTTCAAGACCTACTTGATCTAATGGGCGTCGAGATAGCAGCTGTTGAAACAATAATTCGAAACGTGAAGAGTTTACTTGTGGACATTGAGAAGAATAAGGCCATGCCAGAAATACAAATCGACACCTACGAAGGAGAACTCATGCTTATCGGACGCGCCACCATGGAAATGCTTGACGGCTATTTTACTTTGCCACGGGCGACCTGAATGTAAAACCGGTATGTTATATAGACAATAATCATGCCACACCATTTAAAGAAAAATCTATTTAACACATCAATTAGGGTGAATACCATGTTTATATGTGAAACTACCATAGTGGAATCATGGCATTGTCAATCACTGGTACCTAGAATCGAAAAGCAATATACCAGGGTAGAAGTGGATAATCATTTCCGCAGAGAAAACAGTACTTTACCACGTACTGTTCATTTCGGTCTACCTTTTTTGTTGCCGCGTGAATAACCGAGAAATAAATGAGGCCCGCTAGTAAAATCGTTAGCACAGCGAATATGCATGTGATTTGATAAGATGCATACATCATTGGGCATCGACAAAGAGTGGTGGTGCGGTTATCGAAAAGAAGGCTGTACTGATCATTGTCTATTCGAGATCTGGCTGGTTGAAATACGTGGGGGGATGATGTGCGCCAAGGGGTGTAGGTGGAAATAATGCAGTCACAGCCAAGCTAAGCACTCAGCTCCGGATGCAAGATCAGTGATCACCAACTAGATATTGTCATTTTTCACCTTGGACGGTTCCAAACCTGTCGACTCTCTAGACTCGCTACGTCATCCCTCTCGAAAAAGTAAACAAAATCTGCACGTAAGAAATGAAACCCCATCTTGCCAACCAGTAGGCATCCTCAACATTTCGCCATTAATTTGTTAATCTCGACAGGGCAGGCATGCATAAGCTGTTCTGGGCAGCATATGAACCCCGCATTTATATGCAACGGGGCTTCGTATTAAAAGCATTCTTACCTTTTCGTTAGGAAGAAAGCGGTTATATGTTGCGCTCCTGCGCGGAAGATGGGTAGCGCTAAGTAGCTCGTAGTTTACCTGAGACTGCGTACGTGTCAAGTCTCGTAGCATTTAAATCAACATGCGGTTAATCTAAGTGTATCAAGTATTTAATGGGGAATCATCAAAATTACTATTAACTGCCTTGTCCAGAGCACGATCTATGCATGTCTCACATCTCTGCTGTCGCTGACCAACTTTGGTGAAACTCACATCATGTATGTTTACTTCTTATATGCAGTCCAGGTCACACAACCTGATCAGTACCAAAATTGTCTACAAAGGGGGATGCCACAATCTCAAGCATTACAGAAACCTAAATTGTTTATATCCAGGCTTATCTCAGACATTTAGCGTTCTTTTATTTCTCAAGCAAAGTCAAACACACTTATTACCGAACAGCTTCACCGTCAGCATGAGCCTTTCAACCTATCATGCCCTAATCTTGATTGCCGTGGTTGTAAGCCGAGCAAACCATAACTCTGCCTATAACCCTCTCATGCTAACATCTGTCATAACCCAGCTAGCCTCTTGGACTATCTATACCGTCGTTTACAGGCTCTATTTCCATCCTTTGGCTAAGTTCCCAGGCCCAAGACTTGCAGCATGCAGCCAGGTATACTTAACCAAGCTGACCCTCAAGTATTGATCCAATACTAATCACCCAAATTCTAGCTCTGGTTCGTCCGAACCTGGTCTAGTGGTCGGTATCCTTTTTTAATGAGACAGTTGCACGACAAGTACGGCGATGTGGTGAGAATTTCTCACAACGAGCTCAGCTTCAGATCTGCAACCGCCTATAGAGATATCTACAACCACGTCTCCAAGGATAGGAGTTTGTTTTTGAAAAGCGACATTTTCTATATTCTGGATCCGTCAGGGTTGCGCCCCAATATTCTCTTTGCCAAAGACCCTCAAGATCATCGAGAGCAGCGAAGATCTCTCTCCCATGCATTTAGCTCTAAAGCTCTAAGGGATAATGAGGCGTCTGTCAAATACCACGAGAGTTTGTTTCTCAAGCGACTGGGTGAGCATGCGGGGCCCGACAGTGAGGGGTTGAACATGTCGGAAATTTACAATTGGTTGACCTTTGACATTATCGGTAAGCTGCATCATTAGGGAACCTCTCGACGACCGGCTAACGCCTCAAGGTGATTTGACATTTGGCAAATCTTTCGATGCCGTCTCTCAGTGGAAACCCAATCAATGGGTCACGCTTCTCCTGTACTATGTTTCTCAACTTGACAATATCCCCGCCATCAATCGTTTGCCCATTCCGACTTCCATCCTTATTTTCTTTATGCCAAAACATCTTAAAGACGGCTTGGAAGCTCACAGCCAACACACCATGCGCTTGGTAAACGAACGGATCGAGCTAGGCAACTCGCGGGAACGTGAGGACTTTTTTGCCCACATTCTTCGGAAGGAAAAAGACAATTTCGACCTCGTTCACCTGCGAGAACAGGCCAAAGTATTGATGGTGGCAGGGTCGGATACTACGACAACCTTCCTATCTGGTGTTACTTTCTATCTGCTCAAGAACCCTGACACACTAGCAAAACTTCAAGCTGAGATGCGCTCTACGTTTTCATCGGAGGATGAGATTACAGGAGATTCAACAAATAATTTGACTTACCTGAATGCCGTCATTGAGGAAGGTCTTCGAATATTTCCACCGGTTTCCTTTGGTCTTCCACGTGTTTCCAGTGGAGCTACGATTGATGGAGTCTATGTGCCCAAGGGCACCGTCGTGTCGGTTGATTCTTGGTCTACATCTCACGATGCACGGAATTTTAGCCGACCTGATGAGTTTTTACCAGAACGCTGGATCGGAGATGGCTTTGGTGATCAGAAAGACGCTAGTCGTCCCTTTTCTCTTGGACCTCGGGGTTGTCTAGGCATTAATCTTGCCTACCTTGAGCTCAGAATGACACTCGCCTCGATGGCGTATAAATATGATTGGGAGCTGGTTAACAAAGAGCTCGATTGGCTTGCAGACGTTCGGTTTCGCACTGGCTGGGTGAAGCCCAAACTGATGGTTAGGTTTCACCCACGCAATGAGTTTGCCGATCTACAGGCCGGCCAGGAGGCATGCGTATGATGTGCTACGGATATTCTGTGGTATGGGCATACATCTACCAAGAGTAAGGGAGCTGTTAGGTCATCTCGGGGTCCGATCTGAGCGGTCATACGCATCTCATGGGAGCTCTTTTCTCTCTCTTTCATTTCATTGCCTTCCTTTTTTCCCGTTTCGGGTGGGGACGAACTTGTGTTTTACTAGGTTATCAATTCAGTATGTATATTGTTTTGTTTTTGATATATGAGTTTATTGCAATCGCTAGCCAGGTCAATCTTTATGAGTATCACACACCGCTTCTATGGCGATAAAGCGTCAAGTACTAATGTCAAGAAATTGTGCCAATTCATAACTCTGTAAAAATGTACAAAGTATTTGTAAAGGGCGCGATGCCCGGAATGGAACATCCGCAAGCGCAATTTTTAGATCTCAAGCCAGTCGCAGTAGCGCATCGCGTTAGCGACGATACCAGTGACACTGGACCTGAACTAATGCTAATAAAGTCGACGATCTAGATCGTCATGGGCGTTTTTTAAGTCCACTACCGTCAGGGGGTGGCGCGCAGCTAGTGAGAATGCCCACGTAAGTCGTAAGGGCTGGGCATTAGGGAGACCCTTGGGTAGTATCAATGAAGTATCACATCTCGACAAGGCAAAGCACATCAGGTATGATTAGATTATAGTAGATTAACATTAAATGACAGTGGTATCTCGAACAAGTAGTACATAAAAAATCACTCAAAGCACCTGCTTATCGGCCTTGAGTCTCGCAATCAATTTTGCTTTGTCCACGTCCTGGATCTTGACGCCCTGATCGATAGCAAGGCACGCTGCGGTCGCAGCACTTTGGCCAAGGACCATGTAAGTAGGCTCCATGCGGATAGCCGAGTAGGCAATATGGGTGGAGCTTAGTGTGACGGGGTTGAGGAAGTTGGTCGATTCAGATGCTTCGGGGAGAATAGCCTCAAGAGGAATGTTGAAAGGGCCTGGGGTAGGCACATGCACTTTGCCCTCATCGCGAATCTTGCCATTGACGACCACTCGCTCAACCTGGTGCACATCGAGGGTATACGCGCCCTTGCCGATGCTGTTGTTGGGTCGTGAAGGAGGAGACTGAATGTCACTCTGTTTCATGGTATAGATGCCGCTCATACGACGTCCCTCACGGATGTAGATCTCATAAGGCCAATTGCCGTTGTTGACCCACTCGTCCTTGGCATATCCCCAGATATTGAATCTATCGCGAAGGGATTTAGGAACGCGAGGGTGATGTGCCAATGTCCAGAAGAAGCCCTGTGTGTAAGACTTGTGTAGTTGAAAGATTTCCTGGCGTTTCTGGTACGAGTACAAGGCATAGTTGGAAGAGTCATCATAGTTGCCGCCAATGAGATCGGTGCTGACCTGGCCCGCGGCGTTGGAGTCTGTCTTGATGTTGGGCATGAGCTGGGTGGTGAAAAAGGAACCGGTGTAACCGGACTCGATGTATCGTAATAGGATTTCGTATCGAGATTCGACGTAATCAGCAGGTTTAGTGAAAGGGACCATGTTGCCAGTTGTTTTTGTGAGACTGAGACGGAAGTTGTAAGATTGGAGACGGAAGGGATCAGCCTGACCACTGATGGCTTCAGGGTTTTTCACGACTCGTTGGACGCCCGAGATCAAGCCGCTACTTGAATCTCCCTTCTTCTTGTATGGATCGATCTTGGAGAGTTGCTCCTCACCGCCAAGGCGGAAGCCAGCTGCCGACTCATTGTAGTCGTCTGCACTCTCACGTCCTGTACGAGAGGAGATATCTGCTGCCTCCATAAGGTCACCCTCGTAGCTGGCATCGATGAACATCTTTCCCTGATAGACTTTCCCAGAGAGTGTCTTAAAAGATGCGATCTGGCCATTCTTCTTGACCACACTGCCCTGGGATCTATCGATAGCTTGGTTGCGGAAGAGGGGAATCTTTCCATCCTTCATCCACTTCTCCAAGATGTACTCAGCCACCTTGGGCTCAAAGGTCCATTGAATCTTCTTGCTCTCGTCGATGGCAGGACCTGGCTGAGCACCAATCCTTCTCCCAAGGTATCCTGCCCGTGTCTCTTGCTTCCATACCGCGTCATTTTGGTAGTAGGTGTAAACCTTGCTGTAGAACTCTCTGGCAATACCACCGATAGCGTTTCCGTTCTTGGAGTCTGTCCAGCCGAGGCCCGATGTTGTGAGGCCACCCAGTGTGTTGCCGGGGAAGACGATGGCTACAGTCTTTTTCATGCGCTTGGTCTGGATAGCGGCAGCCAGCGCGGCGACAGTGTTACCATAGATAACCACATCATACTTGGCAGGGTCAACAGCCCGCTCAGCCGGAGCAGCTGAAGCAGAGATGACGAGGTAAGACACCATATAAATGGTGAATATGAGAATAAGGAGTCGGTTCCTTAATAGAGCTGCCATTTTTGTTAACATTGTGGGATGGCCTGGCTGCTTAATCGAAAGAGGAAAAGAAAAAGAAAAAAAGGAAGGTAGATAACAGAATGGGTAAAATGAGTGGCGTGGAAGTTGGGCAACCTTCAGGAAAGCCCACGGAGAAGCAATGCCAATATACAGACGACAGTGGCTTTATGAGCAGGCTAAAGACATGCAGAGACGCGCTGAGTATCCGTAGCGTAATGGGGTAAATGATGATAATCGAAATTACTTGTGTTTTAAGTGCAAGATCTCGTATTTCAACGGAAAATTACCCAGGTCAATTTGGGGTGAGCGGGATCAACCTAAGCCTGGTCTAGAACATGCAAATCTGACGGTCGCATTTTGACCGAGAGTATTCTGCAGCAGCACGGCACTATGACATCCAATGCCATGCCATGACATGCCATACGACAGTTGCAATTGATCTCCAGGATGACGCCCTGCATGGCTTTTGCAACCAAGACAAGAATCGTCTATGCAAGGCAGATCATTTTCCCCCTTCTCGTGAACAGCTCAGACCACCAAAAGCGCCACTGAAGAACTATTGAGAAACAAAACTTACAATTTGTGAAGAGTCTGACCAGGTGTGTCCAAACGCCCAATGGTCTGTGTGTCTGTGCTTCTAAATCGAGTTCGTACCTGGTAAATTGGCCAGCACGCAGAGTTCGTATAAACTCCAGAATAGGCGACGTGCTCATCGTGTGGCTGTCAGAAGTGCCAACACCTTGGCTCGGATAGGCAAGGACCGGGTCAGGGGCACGACCAGGGCGTCTCGACCACGATGTAAAGCGGGAAAACTAACGAGAAGCGAACGTTGGAAGACTTCGGCCTTTGCGAGAAATGGGGCTAGAGGCAGAAGTAGACGAGTCGGTCCTGATTAGCGGTACCAGGGGGGAACGGAGCCGGACTATCAACTGTTGCGCGGTACCGTCCAGATTCCGCTCTGACATTTTATCCCTGAACCCTTGTCATTCCAGCGCATCAAATCTAAACCCAAAAAGCGATTTGTGCAAGGTACCGGTACGCTCCAGCATGTGGCCGCTTACGGTACGTACTGTGTCTCCCAACAACCTCGTAAACAATTCCCTCAATCATTGTTGGCTATCTTATCACGAAGCATGAAAAGCTTCATCAAGCAGCCTCATTTTGTCAGCGTTACCTCTCTGCCCGGTTGCTTTCGAGCGCATACTACGTAGTAAAGTGTAATTAATGCCTCTGATCGAATTGTGATGAATTCTTATTCACTCACTCAACCGAACCCCTTTACAATCGCCTAATGTCGATTCCTTGCTTACAGCCGTCATACGGAATCAATTGATCGTATTTCCAGCCGGCGCCCGAACTATCATCAGCTTACAGATCCTACCCATCACGGCATCCTTGATGTCATACTTGGGAAATTGGAAATTGGCTGATGAAATGACAATTCTGTCTGAGAAAGTCCAGCACAGCCTAGCACACAGCGGCAGATCAGGCCCTATTGGTCCAGTACAGTCAGGGCCAGGCCATGAAAAGGTTCCACTAGGGCGTAGTCTAGCGTGGTAGGTACATCCAGATTAGTGATGCCGATGATGTTAAAGGCTGATTACGGTAAAGGTCATATCAGGCTCAAGCTAAACATGTCTTACCAACACCCAGATTTCCAGAAGCTATTCCAATTGAAGTCTCTGACCCTTTTCCTCCCATGTTTTCATGTTTTTTCTTATTCTATTATCGACAATATTTCTCGTAATGCGGATTTCCAGCCGCATTGATGCGCAGTGAATCACAACATTTATCTGACCTACCAGTGGCCAATTGTTCAAGGCCAAATTACAACACTTATCGCACAGCCTGTACTCATGCACGTTAATAGGTCTAGTGACTACTTGCGCTAATATTCTCCATCAAGGCGTCCAATAGAAGCGGTCATCACAATTTATCCAGGGCCAGACCTTTGACCAGACAGGGAGACCTGGAAGGGTCATATCTGTCAGCCTGCAGAAAACCCTTAGCTATCTGAGCTGTTTCTCTGAGTTCGGTTAGAGCTCATTTAATGGGCCCTTCGCGAATCTGCACCTGCAGGGCACAGTTCGGAGCCTCGGGTCAACTCCTTTAAACCCTGGTCTGGTTGATGATCCTCCGCGACACAGTAAGCATATTTTATGACGGACAAGCTGATGGGGATTGGTTGGCCTGCAAATAAAGATTAATCGAAATACGAGCTTGTTTCTTGGCATTATCAAAAGATGAGGATCTTCCTCACGCGACATCCAATTCAAGTCGCCGGTATCGCAAAATGGGTTTGGCACCACGAGATAACCTATCCTCTACTGCAGCCTGCTTGACACTAACTGTTGATGGTGTGCTGTGCGCGTGCGCAGCTCTAAGCGGGCTAACAGGGGGACAGGCCAGACTTCACATGACTATTGCTCTACTTCTTGCCACTCCGCCGGACAAAATAGCGTAGCCTTGATTATGAGTTTATGTTCTAGTGATCCAACGACATGCTGCAAGTAAGCAGCATACGGCTCAGTCGGTCGATAAAGGATTGATCATTCTCCACGAATAACGTACGGTTCTTTTCTTCTATTTCTGGTTCTGATTACACGAGGTCTCACTTGCAAGTTGGTATTATTCTCACCTTTGGGCGAAGACAAGATAGGGATGCACTACGTAGTATGTTGCAATGAGGGCCTTACCTTACCGCGAGCAGTCACTTGGCACCTGAATTCACCATTGAGGCGGTGCTGGCTATTCGACTGCCGATCGAGTCTGCAATGACGAAAGGTCGCCTTCAAGCAATACCTCGCAAGGATAGAAGAGATAGCCCGTCTTGTCCGTTCCTGTAGTGTACGTCACCTTGTACCTGACTCAGGCACTGATCATCTTACAGCCCTAAAAGATGATTCCAACTACGCCTAGCTATGTCATCTGAAAATGGCAAGGATGCCCAGGACCCAGATGGCAGCCTAAGGGAGAAAACGACGATCACTAAGTGAAGATCCCTTACACTAGCATCATGCAACTCTATGGCAAGTACCGTCAAACTCCATTGACGTTGATAACTCGGATATCGGAGAGCATGTCGAGTCAAGATGCGTGCGGTGAGACCATCACATGATCACCTCATTCACATGATGTCAAAGCATGGAAGATCCCTGGACATTGTCATGGATAGTGATGGTACCGAATCCCGAATGAATACTACATGGAATCGGATCCACCTAGAATAATACCCCATCGATGACAGATGCGACGTTACTTTTATTTTATCTTGTGGTTTGATCATGGTCGATTTCAACAAAGAAACCTGAGAAACAGCTGACCGTGGATGAATTGACGCTTGGAGCCCTCAGTCGCTTGTAATTCCATGTCGCGTTTCTCTGTAATGTGGAAAGGACATGTACCCAACTACGTGAGCCATGGCAGACTGGCACATTTCACTCTGCTTTCAAGAATAATCTATGAATCAGTTTCGACTTCTTTGCGGGTGGCAAAGACTGCTTCACAACATGTCCTACGCGACGATACCCATCACCTAAAGCAAGTGACAGATTATAATCGACATGAGTGAAAGCCAATTTCTAAGGGGGAAGAAAGCAATAAGAATGTTCAAGAGACTATACTGCCGCTATCTGGACTAACCTCTAAATTTTCCACACCTACTAAGCCAAATCGTTCCAAAATGACAACGACAATCCCATGCGCCAAACATATGAAAACTTCTGATGAGAACGATACTTATCGTGGCGAGCTAAAACCACGGAAATAACGCAATGAACCACTCAATCATCAATGATAGTGATCTCGTCACCAGAACCCGGCCAATACGACTCTCCTGGCTCCAAATCAGCAATGAAATGAACCTGACCCCCAGGTCGCAGACACTCTTTGAGTACAGAGATCAGACCGGGCTTGTAGTCGTCGAAGGAAATTTCAGGATCTAGCTCAGGGACGCAATAATCCTGATCTTCAAGTTTGGCAACCCAGGCTTCCTCCCCTAGATCGTTGAACTTTGCTAGACATGGCACTCCCAGCAGGATCAACGTCTTGAGATTGAGATGCTGTCCCATCTTGACAAACTTGGGTCTGAGCTCCACAAAGTCGGACACTACTTCCAGAGGTGTCAGATCCAAGCAGAGAGTTTCGAGGTTCTCCAAGAGAGACCACTCAAGGTCAAGCATGCTCAACATGGCAAGCTGCTGGTTCAGGTAGAGAGAGTGCACGATCTCATACGAGTTCACGGCTAGGTGCCCGACTTGCCCCAGAAGCTCGTTGCCAATTGTAACAAAGTCATCACCGGTCTTAGGTGTGGCTCGGAGCATGAGATGGCGGATCTTTTGACAGACAAGAAGAGGATCGTTCCGACGCAGTCGCTGGGTGTAGGCTCCGGAACTGGCAGTTCCTGAGCGTTGAGAATGATCTTGGTCAGAGGCGATCGGAATCGTGTCAAAGATGTTTTGGCCAAGAAAAGCATACTTGTAATCTTGGTCTCGGATCAGCTGACTCATGGTTAGTATTGGGAATTCGCGAATCTGTCGCTCGAGACGTACTAAGTCACTCACGACATTGTCTTTGATTCCAAAGTCAAAGACAAGATCACGCTTGGTGACATGCCATCGCTTGAGCTCGACGGAAAAGCCATCAGAAGGGTTGTGAGGAATTGCCGAATGACTTTGGAACGTGCCAAAAATACATCGATGGTGCAGCGGGAGGGTTTCAATCGATCCACGATTAAAAGTTCCGTCTCCGTTGCGGGTACCACGAGTGTAGATGACAGTGGTCCGGTCTTGGAATCCTTCGCATTTGAGTTCGCCCTTGGTCAACAGATTGATCAAGCAGCAGCAGAACTCTTCAGACTCGGCCACAATTCGGATCAAAATTTCTGGTGGAAGATACGGAACGCGCTGGGGCTCCGAAAAAGAAGTGTAAGGGTCCATGACTAGTGGAAATGCTTCGAAGTCAAGTTGGGTTGTTGCGGTCTTGTTTTTAGCAAGAATTTTGGTTGTGTCGTTCGGTAAGTCAAAGATTTCCTCTTCGGCTCGACTGTGATGAAAAGAGAGGGAAAGTTTCTTGCGGAGAATAAGATGCTCTTATAGAGTAAAGTTATCAGTGAACTCTCATGTGTTGTTCACACTTTGCGCTGATGTTGGAGGATGTTCTCAAGTTGGGCTGATGAACATCCAACATACGGGTGAACAAGACATTGCAATTCTGATCTCACTACTTTAGAAAATACCTTCCTGTCCTGTTCTTGTGTTCGGTCAAAGACAGGAACAGCAAATGATTTTGAACAATCTCGTAAAACTTGAATGGTGTATGCTTGCCTGTGAATGTATACCTACCCAATACTAATCTTTACCAGTGTTCTATGGTTGCCACGACCGAACATATGTGCAATTATCGCTCACTCAAAGTACATACGACCATACCCACTGTTGAAAATTCGGGATTCCGTCCGCTCTCCCATAGACAAGCCAGTGAGGGGCGGATCAGTAGTTGGGTCGGTGATGACCAGCGAATACCCGCTGTTGTATGTATTTTTGCTCCTATGATGGATGGTATATATCTTTTTCACACTACCGAGGCTGCGCCAAGACCTAGCCCATAATGTATCGCTTAACTGGAGTCTTGTTCAAACGCATTTGCTCTACTCGACTAGTGGATCCTTCCACTTGACACATGTGTGTTTTATTGCAGAGTGTAGTAAGTCAAGGACCGTGTTTAACTTTCCTGGGTTATACTTCCTCTCCACACTTTTAAAGCTTAGGAGGGGACACACAAACCTTGCCTAGACTTGATAAATATATAGCAACCAGCCAGCTGACCGTCACCTATCACGAAGGTCGGTCAAAACTAAGAATGAGAGTCTGGACTGGTTTTATTTATATAAGAATCTTATAAAAACATCAGAAGCTATATATCTTCAACTTCAGTCCACCACACAGGCAAAAATAGAGCCCTATAGGTCGTCTCGCAATTATGTTCCAAACATTGACACACAGCTAACATGTGACGTGAACGCTGTAAGGTGACGCAAAAATTGAGGTATAACAGCGGGATCTAACCGCCAATGTTGGACGAACAGGGAATCGAACCCTGGACCACTCCCAGATTATTCGGATGAATTATGCTAAGGGAGTATTATACCACTAAACCATTCGCCCGAGGGATAAAGGAGATTGCTGATATTGATATATAGTAAGGGTGTCCTCATCTACTGGTGACTTCCCATGTAATTCTGTCATGCCAGAAGGTGTTTGCGTCCAACACGTCAAGCTCAGGTATAACCGATTAGAAGCTAAGGAACGCGAGTAATTCAGCCCAGCTAATATTTTATTTGAGATTTTTGTACAACTGGTAAGCAGCAGCGACTAATTATATACACAAAATTATCGCATGCAGGAGCATGGCCTAATTCTGAGAAACGACAGCAACATGTATCTTACGAATCATCCTGCTGCCACAGCTGAGTACCAAACGGACTTGCAGTGAAAGGAACTCCGTGTTTGTCCCAATCGGCTACATTTAGGAGGAGCACTCCTTCTTGGAGCCGTCGGTGTAAAAGTAGTCCTTGGAGATGACAATAGAGTCAGCCTTCCAGGTCTTGCCACCATCGGAAGTGTTGATTCCGGTCGAGTCACCACCGTTGACGTTGAGAGTCTCGCCAAAGGCAGGGTCGGCCGAGGTGAGTTCCACAACGAGGTTGTCCCAGGCTGCTTGATGTCAATAATGAATCACGTTGTACGCATATGAGGTCAACTTACTGTACTCCTGAATGGTACCGCAGGCACCAAGGTAGCACTCGTTACTGGAGTAAATCCAAGTAGGTTCGCCCGAGCCGGAGTTGTCTATGCCCATGTTAGAGAGATGCTGAAGACCTAGGTATCAGCACTTACTGTCAGTTTGCTTAGAGACAACCTTGCCGTTGATAGTGACAACCTGGGTCACAGCGCTGCCGTCGTAGGTGACTGTATTGCGTTAGTTTGTGATTCTTTGTCAGAACCCGTAGTCTTAAGCTCTATACTCACTCTCGAAGTCAACGGGCGAGCCCTTGGGGATCTCGACATAGGGCTGAGCAATCTGGCTACCAGCTGCACGCGGCGTTAGCAAGTTCAAAACGTCATGGGCCACCTTGTCTTACAGTCAAAAGTGCTAGCAGCGACGCACCAGGCGTCGTTGGGTGCAGGGCAGCCCCTATAAATATGTCAGTCAGGCTATATAACTTTCTGTCAACCTAATGAAAACCTACTCTTGTTCATTGTTGGGAGCCCAGTTAAGAAGAGGCTGGAACAGACCCGCGCCCTGGTCACTCATGGACTGCGAAATGCCAACCCAAATGGACATCCAAGGCTGGTGCGATGGGTCGTCGACTTGAGTTCCGCAAGGAATGGGAGGGGGAGTCAGAGTGTAAGTGGCCTTCTTGATGGCGCTCTTGGCAGGACCAAGCATGAAAAGGTTACCAAACTTCCAGTCTTCATATTGAGCTGCGACACCTTGCGCAGCAAGGACGGCGACAGCAGCAAGAGGTGAGAAAGATCGCATCTTGAATCAGTTGGGAGATTTGTATTGAAAAGAGGGTGTAGAGATTAGATAACGAACGGAAATAGCGAAAAGAAGGGCTGAGCTGAAGTGAATGGGTGACAAGAGCGAGCCAAGACTCGGCAGTCGCAGATAGATATTTGTATCTTTGACATTTCATCCCCTACTGTTTCAGATATCGGCCTAGATAGTACTACGAGCCTGTTTGGGAAATTCAGCCAGCAGAAAGCAGTGTGGCTCCACAAAGAACCCTGAAGCGAGGCCCCTAATAGTCATTGAAATGACCATCAGCTCATGGCAACTGGAGACGTGCGCACTGGTCAATATGACCCCGGTCTTTGACATTGCGGCTCTGGAGACGGAATATTTTGTTCGTTTCATATTTCACTTTCAGGCTCCAGTTTTACCATCTATCAACTTTGCGATCAAATATTTCTCGTATATGTACGCGCAAAGCTCGCATTGCTTATCCTCGCATCACTACCCGAGTTTTCCAGATGCACCGTTGTGTTGCATTCTGACTAAACAATTAAATTGTCAAGGCCCGAAACTGGCATCTCACTGGGTTCGTTTGTGGTACTTTTGTCTCAGGAATAACTGAGAGTCAGTAAACGAGCCAGCGTCAATGTGTCCTCGAGGGAACTCATCGATCTCCAGCCTAATTGCGATTACCAATGGATGCCGAATCCGAATCAGGCGAGTAAAGGCCCGCTGATGGGATCACGTGGTTTCCGGACAGTAATTCCCTTGGCTACTAGCTCCAAACGGGGTTAAACATCATTGAATGCCGTCAAATGCCTCGTTGTCAATCGCTTCATCCAGCTTTATTCCGGGGACACTTCCGCCAGAACACTCTAGACAGAATCAACCACATATTCTAATCTGAATAGAATGGTTAACTACGGGGTCTCTCGAGGATGCGACACATGCAAAGAGCGCCGCAAAAAGGTAGAATGTTCCTACCCGCTCATCTCGAGAATGCTAATCCAATTCAACATAGTGTGATGAAACTCGTCCAGTTAGTCACGCATACAGAGAAGAAAAGTGGCAGCATAGTATAGTACTGATCTTGAACCGAAAAGGCATGTAATCGTTGTGTGAAATCTCGCCGGCCATGTCCAGGTTATAAAGACAATTTTTCGTTACTTTTTCGCTATCATCAACCTACAAACAGCCCTTTAGCTCCAACTCTAGAGCGATGGTCACCTAGCGCAGATGTCATGCTTGAAACGACCGCGCTCAATGTCTTCCTTAACAGTCTAGTTGTTCAATCGCATGACCGACAGCAGTCCCGAGGCTTTCTCGATGGCATGCACTGTCTTTTTGATACATTTGCTCCGACATCTACTTTGGTTTCGGCGGCAAAGATTGTGATTCTCGCATCGCTCGCTAACCGCTATCGGCGAGTTTCCCTTTTAAACATGGCCCAAAGACAGTATGGCCAACTATTAGTGGACTATGCTGCAACTTTATCACAAATGACTGGAAGTTTGTCGATAGAGCAGTTCTTTACTGCTATTCTTTTAGGTCTATACGAGGTTGGAATTCGACTAGTTCGGCCTTGGCGCGCTATTTATTGACTCGCTGACAGATGGTTGTGAGTAACGACACTTCGCCTGCAAAGTACCTTGTACACGTACAAGGCCTCGCCTCCATCCTTGAGAGAGGCATACATATACCCCCGGCATTAGGTGTCCAAGTTTACGCCCCTGGGACTCACTTAGTTACAAAGGGCGCAGTGGTAAGCAATGCATCACCCCAACTAACGAGCCCCTAACTTACACAGTGGTATGCCAGACTCATCAACAAGGTACTGGGGTCTTGTGCCCTCCGCTTGGTGGCACCTATCGTCGGTCTTTAGACCAAATCATCCTCAAAATGTCTCCCCTCACCAGCCGCGCGGAACAACTACTCACACATCCTTCTCCCCAAAGATCGGCACTTGTTGAACTTCAACAAGATTTGCTTGCTCTCTACGACGAAATTGTATATTGGGCTGATGATCGCCCGCCTTCATGGATTCCAACGCTTGCTGGTCACGTCTTGGGTGATATATATGCAACTGGTGGACATTCATACTGTTGCCCTGGTCCTGTGGAAAAGTACTTTGACGGTGAGATAATGCAAATATCCTTTGAACAGCGGTTTCTGATTATTTCTATCATAGTGTACGTCGCAGCGGCGTGGAATTCGTGGCGGTCAGTCCATGTAATCTACCTTGATTGTCTTGTGCGTCTTGCAAAAGCGCTTGGTCAACAGCAACACGTTCCATCCTACATACAGAGGGTTGGCAGCCTAGCAGCAGGACTTAAAGCATCCATCCCTTACCACCTTTCACGAAATGTTGAAGAGTATATCCAGCATGTCAATTCTGGGCTGCCTCTTGTAAATTCAGATCGTCTTGTTGGGGGCCTATTGTTACTCCATCCTTTATATGCTGCAGCAAGGTGTACCGTCATGGATATATCCAACAGGCAACATATAGTCAACACTCTAAGGTGGATTGGAGAACAGATGGGGATTAACCAAGCGACTATCTTGGCTGACGACCTGCAATCCGGTGAGCAAGGGCCATCTGCCATGCAGAGATCCAGAGTCTCATTTATAGATATACTCGATGGACATTTTCTGATAACCGCGAGCATGATGCTGGAACCACGTCAGGCATCTAACGTTCGGGAGACGACATACTCCAACGGTGTACTATCATGACAAATAATGAGACTTGAGTGACAGGCTGGTGTAGACCTGGAAATGACAACATGAAATTATTGGTTGCCCTTCTATCCCCTCTCAGTGGGTGACTGAATTGAAGATAATTGCAGCATCCCTTTGCTTGCCACATGATCATGTCCATCGCGATCCGTGCTAAGACTTAGATCTTCGGAGCTGCTAGCAAGCTCAAGCTGCTCTTTGCACTTTTGCTCGATAAGGCGCAATGCATCACTTCCCAGGATAACCCTGACTGGCTCTGGTCTTCCGGCACTGATGCCTTCCCCTTTGACACAGTCCACAATACGCTCCGACAGTTTGTTGATATCTCCTGGGACATTGGGCACAATATCCGCGGCAAATATGCCCATTATTTCCTCGAATGCAGGGTTGTATGCCTCAATGGCTGGCTTGTACTGTCCGAATCCCTCCACTGATCCCTCGCGGGGTAGTCCAAGTTGGGATGGGAAACCACCGGGTTCAAAAATGATGCAACGAATGTTGAACCGTCTGACTTCTTTGGCTAGGCCCTCTACAAAAGCGCCAAGAGCAGCTTTCGAGGCGGCATAATGAGACAGGAAGGGCAGAGCACCCCAACCAACGCCGGCACCAATAAAGGCGACAGTGCCGCTCTGTTGAGCCCTGAAGTACGGCAAGATAGACTGGGTGACATGCAGTGTACCAAAGAGGTTCACGTCGAAGATGTTGCGTACGAAGTCGTCACTATAAATAGGTCAGTATTTATTGTACCAAGCCAAGTTCAATAACCTACTCGGCCTCCTCGATGCTCTTAGGCGCCGAGATGCCCGCGTTATTCAAGAGAACATCTATGTGTCCCCATACTTCCCAAGCTTTCTTGACTTGCTCGTCAATCTGAGCCCGAGGTGCTGTTACATCGAGATCAAGGAGGAACACATTTTCTGATTGCAAATGTGTGAGACGTTCCTTTGCCCCACGCCCTGTCGCAATGACACGATCACCTCTTGCGACGAGGTTCTTTACCAGGGCAGCACCAAGGCCGGAGGTGGTGGCTGTCACTAGCCAGACAAGCTGAGGCATAGTGTATCTGTTCTCGGTGTAGTTGTCAAAAGCATAGAAGAATCGAGGAAAACATAGGAAGGACGGCACTTCTTATACTGAGGCGCGACAAGGACATAAGACTTGCAACTACCCTTGCATCCTCTCAAGTCAGTCTAACACAAATTGTGCCCTCTTTCGGCAGGTATATCTGTGATAGGTATGCCTTGTGCGCATGAAACGTATCTTGCCCCTGGCCTACATGATCCGTAGAGTTCTTTGATTGGGTGGTGTACGGTGGCTCTCTGAACCGCGCAAAGCTAGCTTGTTTGGGATGTAATGAGTCTTTATCCACTGGCACTATTATCTGACAGGCAGACGTGACAATACCAGCCAAGGCTATGGTTGGTGGATTGAATGATAAAAGTGCATCTATGCTGTTTTGATGGCTACAGCTGTGCTCATTCGAATAAGCCGCGCCGTAAAGGTCCAGAGGTATAATTGTGACAGAGCTTGTACTCAAACTCGCTCGTTCGGCCAATCTCAGACTTGAAAGGCGTGATGATGCACTGTTATGAGACCAGAGATAATTGACCAATTCATCTCGTCGGCCATTCTCGCCTTCTGCAACAAACATTTCTGCTGAACTTGTCTATGAACTCCACAATACCACGAATATTGCGCCGCCTCCGACAATTTGAAGGGACCCGTCCTTCGTTAAGCATAAATTTGTTCTGATGAGCTACTTTGGCTTGTTATGTGTGCCAGGAACATTGATCACAGCAAAAATGTCTTGGAGGACATTTCCTGAGTCGCTATTAGGCAATGCAACCCACGATGGCATTGAGATGGTTGAGCATGTGTTGATGAATACCCATGTCACTACGTAGCCTTAGCAAAAGTTAAACCCACAGGCTTAAATATAAACCGAAAGGCAGTTCGTCATTAATAAAGTCCAGAAATTAAAAACTCTACGCCATCATTCAAGTGGATTTTCTACTAAAGCAAGCGCGATTGAATAATGTTAGTACAAAATATTCCAGGTCAGATCGTTGACGTCAACACCTCCAACTAGTTTTGTTTTGCCTTGTCCTGAAATTCCATCCAAAGTTCCTCCCGTGCATAAATTCTCTCGCTTCCGTATCAAAGAAATGCGATTACTCCGAAGTTCCCCGTTCTTCAAATCTCTTCTCCAATTTCCAATGACAGTAACTACAGTCCCTCCAACGCATCCCCTTGCAAACCGGGGCCCACTATCACAGAGCAGCAAGGCGGACATACACGACTCAAATAGCCTTCAATACCAACGGCGCGAGGCTCACAATCCCAAAGCGTCAAGCGAAGAGGAACAACTGTACATCCTCACACTTCTGACAGACAATCGCCATCATGAGGCTATGACGGCACTACGGAGGCAGTGGTTTCCCTCGCGTGTGCTCAAGGTCGACGCTCATGTCACACTGTTTCACGCTCTTCCGGAATCAAAATTATCTGAAATAAAGCAAGACATTTCGGCCATCGCGGAACGCACAGAAAAGTTCGGAATTGAGCTTGCAAATAACAACGTGTTCGAGATGGGCAAGGGAGTGGGCATTAACGTCTCGAATCACAACCACGGACAGACAAAAGCAGCGAACATACGGGCTGAACTTAGGAACAAGTGGGAACCATTTCTCAGCGACCAAGATAGACGCGAGAAATGGAAGGGTCATTATACGATCATGAACAAGGAGGATGATAAAGAGAGGGTGCAGAAATGTCTGGCCTATTTGAAAGATGGGCATGCACAGAGTAAAGGAACCGTGGAAGGCTTGAGTCTGTGGCTGTATGATAGAGGTTGGTGGAAGGAGGCCGAGGTCTTTAAGTTTTCAAGATGATTGTACTGGCTGATGTCAACAAAGAGATAGATCATAGATAGTAGACTTTGCGGCTAGGATAAGGGCATCCGAGGCTTGGGCCATAATGACAGACAGCAAAATTGAATTGCAAAGTTTTTAGCCAAGCCAGTCGTCATTCCTATTTCATATTAAAATGCAATACTTTATGGTCGCTCGAAAGCCTCTGAGGCAAGGCCGAAATTGGAGAAGAGAAATCAAGCGAAAGGGATGCAACATGATATCGATGGAAGTGAACATGACAGAAGGGAACCTTTGGGAAGTCGTTTTGTGGAGAGTGCAAAAAAGAGACCGTCACCTGCAGGATTCGAACCTACGCGTGCGAACACAATGCCTATCAAGCTTTCCGGAGATAGCAGGGCATCGCCTTAACCACTCGGCCAAAGTGACTAGTTAATCTGATTGGTGCTCAAGCTCAATGATTAGAAATATGTACCAATATTGTTTTTCACTAAGCCAAGAATGCTCAGCCACGATAAACATCCGTCTCAGTCCCTAACTTCGCACGGGAGCTCGATATAAAGCGCGTAACCTTGATGCCCCCAGGCCAGAATGACTTATATGCTAGGTATACAAGTAAGGTCATGGGATTTGAGTGGTACTGCTCGCGATAGAGATATTATGGAGCTTACTCTGCGATATAAATTAGAATTCATAGAATAAATAAACATACTCAGCAGCGCAGCTTAGGAACAAGAAGGATACACTATAGCATTAAAAGATATACCGCCCAGATTCCGATTTATTTATCTATCTGATTTATTATATCTCCGCTATTAATACAAGCTAGAACCGGAAACCGTGAATGCAGGGTAGGTGCACAGCAAGAGTTGGTTCGGGAGGTATTGCCCTATCAGATAAGAGCAACATATGCCGATAATCGCCAGCTTATCTGTTACCACTATACAGGTAAAGCTTACCATCACTGCTGAGCACCGACCAAGCAAAAAAATGAATGGCCCTGCCCATTTAACAGTGGAATGATCTAACAAAATAAAAGACAAATCACTCGCAGTCAACAAACACTCCATCTCTAAGCAAGAAAATGCTTGGAAAAGGGAAAAAAACAATCCTGCGTGTCGCAGGTGGCTGGAACTCTCCCGCCGGGAATTGAACCCGGGTCTCAAGCGTGACAAGCTTGCATACTGACCACTATACTACGGAAGATGGATGGTTGTGAGCAACCATTGTAGCGGAGTTCGATGTCACGTGGAAAACAGTCTCGGTATATATAGGCAGTACACAAGACCGAAGGGTCAACCCGCCCGGAGGAACATGTTAAACACGTCGAACCTGGCCCTAATGGACCAAACTAAGCGGTGAGTATTATCGCCGACTGTAAGAGCCGGGAGAATATATATAGAATACAATACCGGTACTCCCATTGATCTTGTGAAGCGAATGAGCCCAGCTGATACTTGAGCGTTGTGCATCATACTCCGCTTGGCGGCATTAGAACGTCTTGATGATATTGATTGATGCTGTCATTGCAGTGTTTTGCATTGATGGCTTACATGGTGCATTTAATTATTACATATTCCAGCCTTCGAATTCCCTGTGGCTGTCTGCCCAGTTTATGCGGGACCATCCTTGTTTCATGTATATGCGGATCGACGTTGGTCGAACAAGCTCTCTTCTAAGCTTACTTGGTGTACTAGTCCTTAATCAAATTGGCGGCATTGATCAATAATTTCTGTGCATGCATGTGTACCAAGAGGCTGGCTTTAGTGTGTTGTCAAAGGCCCTAAATTGGCCATGTTTTCGTACGTTTTTTGCGTGACGCAGAACAGCCAGACCAACCCAACCACGCAAACCGACCCGACCAACTGTTGCTGCGGCGAGTTTTGGGGCCTCTGATGCGCTGTTACTGCATTGGTAGTACAAATTACAGTGAGGGGCAGTACGCATAAACATAAACATCCTGTAAACTCCGCCCGTAGCTGATCCCCCTCATCCAGCCACAGACTTTTGAGCACCGCGATTCGTTGACTTGCTTCCGATCCCTGCTTGTGCGATGCCAAGACCTGAGTGTTTGGCACAGATCAGCAAACCTTACATACACGAGCTCCACGCGTACAAGGTTCCAGGGCTGAGGTTTTGGCTCTTGGGATTGATTCCTGCGCTGATGATCGTCATCTCAAAGAGGTTGGGGCTTTTTCACTAAAATACAGTTAATACTTAAAAATGGCATTTGGCCCGCCTCTTTCTCCATGTTTTGACAACCAAGACAGCCAGTCCAACTTGATCTGATCTATTCTTCCAGCCATCCGCAACAATGCCTTCTTTCACACACGTCTTCACTACGCTGGCCTGCCTGCTGGCAGTTACCAGTGCCGCACCCGCTGTAACCCCTCGCGCTAGCGGCAAATGCCCTACCACTGGAAAAACCACTCGTCATGAGCCATCAGCCTTGTACAACGTCTTCCCCGGCGCTCCCGACCTGAGCAAGACTTCCGTCGGCTTTCAGGTCGAGACTTACAAGAATGCTTCTCAAGTCGAGCAGCTTCTCGTCTTCAAAGACATTCCTGCCAATGCCAAGGAGTGCAGCGTCGGCTGGAAGCAGGGCAACCGACCCGACCGTGTCTTCGTCGTCAAGGGCGGCGATGCTTTGACGGAGGTGAAGCAGCTGTCGGGCTTCCCCGACAAGTCTGTGACGTACAGGACGGTCAAGGAGTTTGATACTGCGACCGAGGCCGTTGGTGCCGCCGATTTCACCAACTGGGATGACCTGGAACCCCAGAGCCACATCATCGGAGGCATCGACTGCAAGAGCACCATCTATCTCAAGGCCGCTCTCAGAAACCCCGACGGAAACACCAAGGTCTTCCTGGAGCAGAACAGCCAAAACGGCCTGCACATCGAATACAGTTGCTAGATGGCTTCTTAGATCACGATTATGAGCATTTCACTTCTGAGTAATGAATTAGGGACATGGATTCTTCAATTGGATGGGAGTTTTGGGAATTGCACATCTGGCCGATGGGAAATAATAGAGGACGGGCTCGCCTGGGCCCATGACTGACATGAAGTACATTGAGATAGAATTAATTTATATTTTTCATGCAACTTGAGTGTGACACTCCGGTCGCTCATGCCCGATGCGACAAGTGATGCTGAATGCTGGTCGATATTCCGGGCGGTGAATATCCAAGACAAATGTTCACTGACAGAATGAGCCAGTAAATTCATTCACGCTATAATCTTGGCGAATTTACCACATTCACTTGATGAGCGACTCACCTTTAACAAGTTGCAGAAGCAAGAATGGACATGACTCTCTGTCTGTGGCCTCTGACTCGTGGTCAATTGTGGCTCGTTTTGCAGGTTAACTCAGTGCTGGGAGGGTTGCTACCCACGCTAAGCCATTCCCAACTCTTAATCTTTGTCTGAATCAAACCTTGGGATATTTATCAACATTTGTTGCTTGAAAATCGACATTGAGCCAACCAAGCGACTCAAGTGTAAACGTTTTCTACCCTCTTTCACCGTCTCGTTGAGCATGCATCAAGCACTCCGCAGCAACCGCGGAATCGTACGACATCGTGCCAACTTTCGAGATGACATGCTTTTTAGTCATCAAAAATTAAACAAAGCAATTCTTACTCTACTGTCCGAGACGCATTCTGATCGAGGCAAAATAACAATCTCGTGATATCCAGTTCCCAACTGCGTATCGCACAGACTTCCAGTGTTTCTTGGTCAAGCGCTTTACCTTCAATAAAGCCAATTCGTGTACCTCCTGGCGATGTAGCCAATCACACGTCACCTTATTCAGCATCCCCCCCGGTAATACACGGCATTGTGGCTATATCCGAGATTGAAGACAACATCAGTGGATCACCAACACTTAATTGTACATCGCCGGCTAACGGTATACCAGTAACCTTACCCCTTTAGGAAGTTACCCTCCCCACTTTAAAGCTTCTAGCTAATTAGGGATAAAACTCCAACACTCAATTATACACCGTCGCCGTATAATTATATACCGGATCTTACCCTCTTTAGGAAGTTCCTTCCCCTGTGCACAATTGAGTATTGGTGGATAAGGAGGCAAAGCCGAGAAGCTGACCCACTGATTCCTTCTGTCCAACATCACTATTGGCTGTGAAACTTTTTCCATTCGACATTAGGGGTGTCGTCGTGTCCTCCTGATTTTGCTCAGGGTCTCGCACAAACAACTACAGGTACAGAGCTGGACCCTGAATCTTGATAACAGGTGGCCCATGACTGGTATCTCCTTCTGTTGACACCCCTCGCGCTCTCTTTCCAACGCCCTAAAACTCAATTGCGCACACTCTACGACTTGTCGTGAGCCCGCACACCGAAACCATGGCGGAACACATCGTCTTCCACCCGCAGCTCACAAAAGCCGATGCGCTGATCCTCGAGAACCTGCGCCAAGACATTAAGGAATACTCACCCCAGAAGCAAGCAGACGCCAATGCTTCTGGCCGAGATGGTCATCTTCCAGACCTCCAGGCCACAGCCAATGGCAAAGCCTCGTCAGACCTGAATGGTGCGTACAACACCTTTGATCTGTAGCATAATTAACGAGGCATTCTCTTTACAGCCAGCCAAACCCGCGATGAGGATTTGCTGCATCATCTTCAGGCTCTCAACAACCCCAAAGATGCTCACTTTGAACCAACCGTCACTACGAACTGGGATTTTGACAAGATCAAGCTACCTCTTTTCTTGGAGAAATTCTTCTTGCGGCCGTATATTCGCATTGCACGATCTGTTGTCCGCGTGGACACAGATGTGGTCATGCTCACGCATCTGCTTCTCTACTTTTCCACTTCCGTCCCCAGTGCTATACGTCTCTTCAACAATTTCTCCTGGATCCACGGCATCCTCCACGCTGCCATGCAGTTCTCGTACATGGGCGCGTACACGCTGATGATGCATCAGCATATTCACATGAGGGGAGTCCTCAACAAGCGTCTTGCTCTCTTTGACCACCTTTTCCCTTACATCACTGATCCTCTTATGGGTCACACATGGAACTCGTACTTTTACCATCACGTCAAACATCACCATGTCGAAGGGAACGGCCCCAATGACCTTTCGTCAACCATTCGATACCAGCGAGACAGTCTACTACATTTCGCTCACTACGTCGGTCGATTCTTCTTCCTGGTTTGGGCTGATCTTCCATTCTACTTTCTCCGCAACGGAAAAGTGACACAGGGCCTCAAGGCAGCGTTCTGGGAGTTCTCCACCTACGCCATGCTCATTACCATGTTTTGTCTCAACAAGAACGCTACCATTTGCGTGTTTCTCATGCCATTGTTCCTCATGCGACTTGGCTTGATGGCAGGCAATTGGGGCCAGCACGCCTTTGTCGACGAGGATGAGCCAGATTCTGATTACCGATCAAGTATCACATTGATCGATGTTGCAGTAGGTTTTGATATTCCCCAAAGTCGTAACCAGAACATATACTGACAATCCACAGAGCAACCGCTTCTGCTACAACGATGGCTACCACACCTCTCACCATCTCAACCCTCTTCGTCACTGGCGCGAACACCCAGTCTCATTCCACAAGACGAAGCACATCTATGCAGCACAACACGCTCTGGTCTTTCACGATATCGACTACTTGATGGTGACGGTAAGACTGATGATGAAGGACTACAAGACGCTGGCCAAGTGCTTGGTACCCATGGGAGACCAGATTGCCTTGTCCATGGACGAGCGAGCCGAGATGCTGCGAAGACATACACGACCGTTTTCCGAGGAGGAAATCCAGAGAAAGTTCAAGAAGCAATAGATTGACATAGACACGGAGGAAAAAAGCCGTAGATGTCGATGTCGTGGTTTGCCAACTGTTAATGTGATAGAGCGCTGCATCGAATGGAGTGGACGGTTTACCATGTTGCTAGTTACTCAGAGGGGGACCATTCATTTTTATGAGCTTTATGGCTTAGCTAGGCCAATGACAAGTGCGGTAGTAGGGATATTTCTTACCAGAATACGATGAAAGAATAGAGAAAGTCCAATTAATTGCGACATGGTTCTTGCTGTGAGCATTGGGTCATGTGCCAGCCTGACATCTAAAACACGTCAATCGCGATGAAAGGCTACTTTGTGCACAAATCCTCACATACCACAAGAGTTGAAAGCTTCATGTTTTTATTATCCTTCTATATATAAGCGAAAGAGATATCAATACATAACAGCGTTCCCCATGTACCCTCAAGATGCCTCTGGCTTCTGAGCCCACATAACGTTGGCACGGTAGTAAGAATAATACTGATTGCCTCGCAGCTCCTTACATAGGTAAGCAGCATACAATACAATCTCATCCTGCGACCAGCCAATCTGCGTCGCCATAAACCCAACTGCACCTTCGATATCGTTCTCAATAGCTGCTCTCGTGAATTGACCAATCTTCTTCAGGTCGGGATCCTGAGGCCAGCCAGAAGTTGGAAGCTGGAACCATTAATGTCGGTTTTGGTCTCACGGGAGAGACAAACTCACTTTGATACGTTTCTCCTCAACGTTCACAAAACCAGCTTCGTCCATCGCTTGCCTCTGCAACTCATCACGTACCACAGCAAATAACGCCGTAGACCCGAGCTTCTTAGCGCCCTCTCGAAATATCATACCCCATTAGGCAAGAACAGATTCATCAGGCAGAGTATTATCATCGGATTCAAAGTAGCCATTTACCTCGAATAACTCAAGCCAGGCCCCGGGCTTAAGTGCCTTATAGGCTTGCTTAAAGAGCGCTATCCAGTCAGACACGGAGCCGATAAGCCAGCGCGTATAGACAAAATCAAGTAAGTTATTTTTAAACGCCCAGTCTTAGGTAAAGTCATCAATTTCGCTAGTAAATATCAGTCATTATTCCCGATAGGTATAGGAGTATCATACAAGTGCACGTTAGAAGGAGACCAACTCGGTTAAATCTCTATCTTATCAGACAAGAGCGCATAGCGTAGCTTGCCACCCATGGAAAGTATAAAAACATGGTGTCTTGGGGTCATTAACATCAGTCGTGTCAAGTTTGGTGAGTCAGCCTAAAATCTTACTGAATATCCAGCGTCTCATTTTGTTGTTGGTCATTGGGACCCCTTGTATTCCTTAGCTGATGCCCAAATCAGCTCGAGAATGCTACCTACCAGTATTGGTTGCTTCCACGGTCGCTATGATATGTTCGTCCGTTGATGGTCCGATACTCGAGAATACTCGATGAGATTGAGGGAGATGATGTGTCGTCCTTGGGGCTTGTGGCTTTGGCACTTGGCTCTGTCATGTTGGTGATGATGTCTGTTGGGTAAGGTTCACTTCGGCTCTGAAAAAAACAGTGAAGCTACCCAAAGAGTAGAAAGCAAACGAAAGAGGAAAAATATACCTCACGACAAATGATGCGACGCCAGCTGGCGCGGGGCAAAGGCTATGGTAGGTACCATTGCATACAAACCCCTGCTGGGTCATTTCCCAATCAAGCTGAAGTTATCATTGACCTGGTAAGTAATGCCTGTATAAATTGCCGATCTTGAAGCGTTATTGCCAATCTGATCTGACGGTGCAAGATGTTTGGGTTCAGATATAATACCAGGCTCAAGCTAATGGATGTTATCTCAGCCGCCTGTGCATATTTTGTTTTCTAAATCTAGGTTCGATCGGTTGAACGTGGGTACGCAGTAAGCAAGTGTAGTTACTAGTTTCTACTGTCCAGGCTACGCATTCACCTTGACCGTCCCCTCTGCTAATGCATAATACGATTGTGCTTGTATTATAAGGTGTATATGTAGGGATTGGGGAAAGGCACGATCTTTGAAGTTCTCATCAGAATCACTACCTACCTCACGATAGAATCGCCATTGCATAATGGTTGTTAGATGCCTCAATGCTGTCAAATATCGCTCAACAGCGCGTCATCGCAACATCACCACTTCACTTCATCTCCGAGGCCTGGATAAATTAGAACTTGAACCTTCAAACTACGAAACATGACCTCTAGACGATAAATCAGGCGAAGCTCCGAAACCACCCGTGACATCGCCAGCGATGTCATACGACTCCTCAAACAAGCCCAAGAAACTGTTGGCGTCGTTGAGCCGTTGACGGGCGGGAGCATCATGGCCGCACTCACCTCAGTCGGATGTGCAAGCTCTGTTTTCAGAGGAGGCATAGTCTCGTAAACTGCTGGCCTCAAGCATAATATCCTCAATGTGGACAAAGCTCTTATCTCGAAACATGATGTTATTCAGGGCCACGTTGCGCAGCAGATGGCCACTGGCGCTCGCACTACAACTGCCATTGATACGCCTACGACTTAGGGCATCAGTACTACGGGGGCTACAGGACCAGACTCTCAAGATGGGAAGCCGGCTGGGTCAGTCTTTATTGGGATCTCATCAGCTGATCAAAACCGTGCGTTCGGACCTTTCTATTTCCCAGGTGATCGGGATGGCATCCGACAGGCGACTATCATCGAAGCTCTGTCGCGCTTACGGGATATCCTTGCTGCTCAGGAGAGTAGAGGTGACTGAGGAAGGACTCGTTCAGCGCGCAGACAGCTATGCCGAGACGTTGGGATGACGCGTGATGCTTGCTTCGCGCCTTGCTCGATGTGACGAACACGGCATATAGATCTGAGTGGAAATTCCAATGAATTAGGATCTCATAATGAATCTTCTCACTGCCGTTATTGCAGGATACTGTTCTTTGTTCAACGGCTTAGTGGTACCTCTGAGGCTGTTCTACTTGGTCTATGGAACATATTACTGCAATTGTCTTATTGTCGGCTGCTGAGCTGTTGTTTGTGCATCGCCTTGCTCGTCATGTATGAAATCTCGAAACAGGTTAAATTAAAGATGTATTCTATTAAGATTTGGCTTATTCATGGTCCCTTCTGTGAGTGGCCGGCCATAAGCTTACGGCCGGACTTTGGAAAATGACAATTGTCCGACGCCAACACTCTGGACTTAGCAGCACTTAAAGGCGCGCTTACCTATGCATTGCCGGTAGTAATTTGGTAAGAAAACAATTATTCTTTAGTTCTAGTTACTGCTTTTTTGATTAGCGTACTTCTTTTCTGGGGTAGGGCGTAGGACGCGGACATAAGCTTCTACTTGCTCTTAATCTTGATCTTCTCAGAGATGGATGTATCGGAGTTAGACAGGCTATGGCTTGTCATTATCCATGTTGGTTCCTGAGAATTATTAATCACATAGTAATTGATTCCTTCTACGTAGTAGTAATGAGATTAAGAGCTTGGCTCACATGATCGTATATATTCAGAACTTCTATCTTATTATTTGATTCCGAAAACAGTCACATCCCATCAAACATTCAGTCACACTCACCAACATGCATCTCAAGGTTCTCGCACTCTTGTGCACGACAGCTGCAGTAGCATCACGGGCAACTATCAATCACAACGACATTTCAGTAACCGTCAACGCCAGTTCTGGCGTCTTTGCACCATACTTTGCCGACTCACAGCCAAACGTCGCAGCATTTCTCGACATCCCGTTTGCCGAAAAACCAGTTGGGAAACTTAGATTTGCACCACCTGTTGCAAAAAGATACCCTGGGGATAAAGTCATCAAAGCAACCAATCTACCAGCAGGATGCATCCAATACGTCCCTCTCTTACTCAGAGGCTCTGCTGTTGATGGACCTATCACAGCTGGTAACTTTCAGCGTGGTGACTACGCAAACACGACTGAAGATTGCTTGAGACTCTCTTTGTTTGCTCCACAAAAGGCGGTCCCTAAGAAATCTGAAGGAAGTTCTGATCCTTTACCTGTTATCATCTGGATCCACGGCGGTGGCTATGCAATTGGAGGCACAAACGTTCCCTACCAGCTTTCGCAGAACTGGGTTGAACGCAGTCAGAAGCATATCGTTGTGCAGATCCAGTACCGCCTCAACCTTCTCGGCCTACCAAACTCAGCAGCCTTGGCAGGCAACGGCCAAAACCTGAACCTTGCTCTTCTTGATCAGCGTCTCGCTGTTGAATGGGTACGAGACAACATCGCTCGCTTCGGCGGTGATCCCAGTCGTATCACCCTCTGGGGTGAAAGTGCAGGGGCTTATGTGACCGACGGTTACCTATTTGCTTGGCCTCAAGACCCAATAGTCAAGGGTGTCATTGCCGACTCTGGAAATGCGCTGGCGATTGAAGGCGGGTTGGCCGATGCCAAGAATCACAGCACCTTCTCTCTTGCTGCTAGTCACCTTGGGTGCGGAAACTTATCCCCTAGCAAGGAACTCAAGTGCATGCGCCAGGTGCCCGAGTACAAACTCAGGAAGTACTTGCAAGCAGACGTTGGTCAACGAGGTGCCGCTGATGACGGCCTCGCCTTTTCACTTATCGCTGACAACGTAACCGCATTTGCCAATTACACTGATCGGATCAAGAATGACTCATCCAAATATCCGGTTGATATTCCTCTCTTGATTGGAACCAACGCAGACGAAGGAACTGCCGTCATTCCGTACAACTTTCCAGGCTACGAGACGGCTACAGAAATACCGAGCAATCTTACTGCTCTCGCCCAGGGATTCGCCCTCAACCTGCAATGCACTACCCTCAAAGACATTCGTCTCCGATCTCAAGCGGGTGCCAAAACATATCAGTACTTGTACGCAGGAAACTTCACCAACGTCTCACCTCTTCCATGGTTGGGCGCATATCATACTGCCGAGCTACCTCTGATCTTTGGTACATACGGCATTGAGGGTCCATCAACAAGGTTTGAGCGGAAGGTCAGCGAGAGGATGCAGGATCTTTATCTCAGGTTTGCCAGTGATCCTGCCCATGGACTCGACGAAGCTGGATGGCCGGCAGCAGACGCGCGGCTGGACAGGTCCAAAATCATCGAATGGGCTAAGGATGGCAAGGTCGAACAGACCATCAACGCTAAGAACCTGGTGGACGAATGTGTCAAGAACGGATTCGCTGTGTAGAGCCTTATTGTGTGATTTCTTGCTGAGACCAAGGTATATTGGACATAGCAAGATATCACCTTTTCTGTGGCTAGCTTGAAGATAATTGATCGATACTTAAATTGAAATCAAGAAGATGTCTACAGGAACAGATCATAACATTAGAAATACAAACTTATGTCATCTGTCACTATACAGCGATAGGTCTAGAGTTTATGTGATTGAGAAGTATTCGGACCCCATTGCAAATTCTTATCGAGCGTTTACCACCAACTTTGCTGATTTTGGACGAGCCGAAACATGAAACATGCTATGCCAGAGGAAGATCCAACACTGCGTTGTTCCACCAATGGCTAGATGCCAAGCCGCTATATTCTTTCCGCGTTTCAATTAATTACTCCGTGCTTTAAGAGCAGCCCATTCATCGTCTTGGCATTTACTGGGCAAGACTACCACGATCTCGGTTTGTAAGGGGGTCCTCGGGTAGTCTGGGTTGTTTACAATGTCTTTAGGTTCGAACATTCCATGCACACCGATTGTTTAGCTTGACTTAAAAGTAAACATAGCAACACATTTGGTTGCGGTGTGGTCGCTTGAGAAACCCGGCACTCAGCTGGCAGGGATAAACCCAAGCAATTAACTGGGGTCGATGGACCTGGCGCAATGATTTCAAAACAGCCAATCGGAGGTAGTGTTCCTGTTTCTAAGGGTGCATTCGGACACAAATACTCCGTGATGTTTTAAGAATGTGACCATTTGGGCCGGTAGATGAAACCCTGAAATGAATAAGGGTCGGCATGATCAGCGGAGATAAAGCAGATCCTGGAACTCTTGTATTAGTACTAGTATGATATAGATGAACTTGTGACAACAATATATTAAGCTTAAAAACGCACCGCACTATTACCTCCTTACTCAACTTACTCATCGACTTATTGT
The DNA here is from genome assembly GCA_013266185.1 of Fusarium sarcochroum. Taxonomy (NCBI): domain Eukaryota; kingdom Fungi; phylum Ascomycota; class Sordariomycetes; order Hypocreales; family Nectriaceae; genus Fusarium; species Fusarium sarcochroum. The sequence goes on from JABEXW010000176.1 coordinate 58,031, forward strand.
AAAGCTTCACATCTCATCATAATGCGTTTCTCACTCGTCGCTGCCCTTGTGGCCTACGTTTCCACCACCTCAGCCGCCATCACTTGGACTCTTGAGAAGTCTGCCAACCCATCCGCAGATGAGTCCGATGCCTACGGCAAGATCGAAGAGGCCATGCGTCTCGCTGTCGCGCGCTACAGTCGATTCTCCGGTGCCAGCAAAAACATTCAAGTCACCTACGTCCCTAGCGTCCCGACCGCCGATGCAAACTACAACGGAAGCCTTCGCTTTGGCTCGAACAGATCTTTCATGAACGAGCGCACGGCCATGCATGAGATCTCCCACACGCTTGGTATTGGACAGACGGCTGCCTTTGACACAAAGTGTGCCGCCAATGATTGGGCGACTGCGACACCGCTTCTTCAGTCATGGGATGGAGCTGATGCTCGCATCAACTGTGGTGGTGGACACATCTGGCCCTACGGTCTTAACTACGATACCGAGTGGAGCGAGACCAACGCCGATCGACACGTTCAGCTTATCGATGCTATGTTGGCTGATGGACTATGATGGTTGTATGAGCGAGGATTATGTTTGTTGTTAGTTTCACCGTAATGATACCTTCCAGGGTTCAAGCCCGTTGCTTTTAACCCTTTACTTCACTGGCCTTGTTCCTTATGTCCCAACTGCATAGTGAATTTGTAACCGTAGAGGCATATCCGCACCGAGAAACGTCTTCTAATGCAGCGTGTTAAGAAGTCAGTATAGAGTTTCACAAATATTACAACAAGGCCGCGACACAATCCTCTTGGCATGTTAAACTACGACAGTGTCATAGGTCTGGTAATATTAAACTTTTAAGACATAAACTACCCATGTACTTCATATCATACAGGATTGTCTAGGAAAACAGCTTTTATAGCACCACTACTTCCAGGTAGATCTGAGTAAGTAGAACTGTCCGCTTGGCTCGTCTGAGGAACATTGCCTTCTACTCTACAGCCGATACCCAAATCGAGTCACGGCATCCGAACAAGGACAATGAATCAAATATTGTGATAGGATAACAAATTAGGTAGAGTCTCGGGGGGGGGGGGG
>JABEXW010000177.1:0-196359 GCA_013266185.1 Fusarium sarcochroum
GGAACAGACTTTCTCAACGGTTTTACCCGTCCAAGCCATTTTTCACTAAAGAGATAGTTTACCGTCCGCTGATCTTCTAGCTCCAGTCCGTCGTTTTGAGCTGGCATCGGCGATGTGAGCTGCTCTTGTGTAAGATCGACGTAGCCAAGGGGATCAAACATGATCCATTTTATGAGTGAGCAGATAGTGGGTGGCTACCATTTTCCGAAGTTATTTCCAGAACAGCTATAGCTCCATTTGCCTCGGAGGAAATCTCTTTCATTTTCATGTGGAGTTTATATGGAGACGCTTGCAGCCTGTTCACCAACTGGCCCATGTCACTAGCGGAACGGCTCCGAAACCGTTCCGTCGTTCCTAAGTCTTGTTGATTAATTTCAGTCGACGACTTCTTCAGCCTTGAATGAGCCGTTTCTTCTCCGCAGTGTCTGTTCTTCCCGAGCCCGAGCCCGAGACCTTCATTATCTCTAGCTTGTAAGGCTGCAGTAATTGCTCAGCTAGTGAACCCCATCGTTTTAGGCTGGACTTCTTCTTCAGCTCATACCCATCATGAGACGCACTGGACAACCCCGGCTCTTTTCCGGTCTTTTCATTGCTCCATCATCAATGCTGCTTTAGCAGGGTCTCGTCAGCAGTGGGGAAGCCAGTAATAAAACGTTTCATGCGGCATCTTGGCTCCTCAACTCTGCAGGAACATGACCCATGGTTTGCCAAGCGTGGTCCAATCCCTTTTCGATTATCGTTCCAAGTTCATTCAAGAGGACTAGGCAACGGATGTTCCGAGGAAACCCCTTGAAGCGTCATCTACCACTAAGACCCCATTCCAAGGTCAACATTATTTCGCCACGGCACCTGTGATTCGTCTAATGAGCTAACCTAGCCGGGCACTCCTTGTTTCCTCTTGAATTCGATGTCTGCCGTGCCGCAAACATTTCAGGGTTCCTCTAGCGGCGGGGTTCGAGATTCTCGAATAGGTAAAGAGACCAATGCCAAGGTAACAATTTACTAGGCACCGGATGTCGCAGTCCTTCTGGAACCATGGTCTCAGTTACAAACCAGGCTCATTTGGGGAAAGGTAGCGTCGCAGAGCCCAGCTAATGCAGGTCCTCTTCCAAGACCAGTGCACTGCCGTTCGCTTCGGGTTGCTGTGGGTAGAATGATCGACAGTCCTCCTTCTGGCCTGTCCTACATATAAGGAACAATGGGGAGCTTTTCTCGCGTCCATGCTTTGCGAATCTCTTTTCCGGCGTGTTGTTTCGTTTTGAGTGTTTCCTATCAAGATGTCGGCAGCGGAAGCAGTCGAGGTTATCTCGACACCCCAGGTTTTTCTGCCTGTCTTGGGCTATGTCAAGGCTGAGCTTGCCATCAATTGTTTTATCGTGCTTCTGGTGCTATGTGTGGTCACCCTGCGGGTCATTGGGCGACTGATGGGACCTGGTCTTGGATGGGATGATGGACTTGTTATCTTCGCGACGGTTCGTCGATACCTTTGCGACTACTCTTGGCTTTTAACTGACAATACCTCTAGCCTCTAGGCGTGGCAATGCTGTGCTGCCAAGGACTTTGTAAGTATTTCATTCAACGTTGGTATGAAGTCTGGACTAACGAACCTCACAGTTGCTCCTGTGGGAAATGGATACAACTTGGCCAAACACCCAGAACGTGCGTATATCTCATCGAAGTAGTCGAATACCGATTATCTGCAATCAGTCGCCATCTTCATTGCTGCCCATACTGACTCAATTGTGACTTTTTAGTCCTAGCGAATGTTCCTTTTATCCTCAAATTGACATTTGCTATGCAAGCCATCTATGTCACCCTCCTCGCCGCCGTCAAAGCAAGCATGCTTGCCTTCTTCATCCGAGTCTTTCCCACCAATTTCATGCAGAAGGGATCCAAGGCTGCTCTTGTCTTCGTCGCCTGTTGGCTGATTTCCTATCTTGCGGCTTGCATCTTTTTGTGCAACCCCGTCGAGGCACAGTGGACTGGACAAGGCACTTGTGGGCAATACATCCCAATGATTCAGTCATTGATCGCCACCAACGCCATCGGAGATCTGGTTATCATGGCCATGCCTATGCATAGTGTTTGGGGCTTGAAGACGAGGCGCGCGGAAAAGATTGGTATCACCTCTTGTTTCGCATTGGGCCTTGCGTAAGACTTCCTTTCTACTACACTAACTATCAATCACTGACTCGAACAGCTGCGTCGTGTGCGCCGTCTTCCGACTTATCTACATCTCGACTGTCGATCTTAACAACAACGTCACGGGCACCATGCCAACCACTATTTTCCTATTTATTCTCGAACCAAACCTGGCCATTCTTTGCGTCAGTATTCCCATGCTCCGACCTTTCTACGCCAAGTACAAGAAGAGAATGGGAGGGTCTCGACTAGACGAGTATTCGACCGAGAGGAGTACGGGGTTTAGAGACATGAGTCGAACCGGCGGTACTAGAACTATGCCAGAGGACGTCATCCGAGACCCGAACCTGTCGACCTGGGAGATGGACGATTACAGGCCGTCTGACAAGCTTCAGTATAGCCATGCTGTGGCAGGATTCCCTGACGAGTCAGGGTCAGAGAAGAACTTGACGACTGTCAGTTCTTCCCACGACCGAGCCAAGGAGATTAACGTCCAGACGCAATGGACTGTCACTCATTCTCGCGAGTAAAATTCGGAGCGTAATGATATCATTTAGAGTAGCTAGTAGAGGATCATTATTCCCTCGATCTGTCATTATAATATTTCTTTTTACCAACTGTCTCATACCCCAACCGAGATTCCAATACCGGCATTCTCTAGGCCTGTAGAGTTTTCAAACCGCACATGTACCTGATGCTTGTTTCTGACATTTAGCTGTGTCAACAGATAGAGTGCGATCTTTGCGGTCGTAAGAAAGGGCATCCCCGTATGGTCACATCGGATTGACATTAGGAGCATCACTAACGGAACTACCCATACCCGCATTTTTCTGAAAGATCTTGTAAAGAACGTTAGATGACCCGTCGCTAGTTGAGACTAATTATTCTTACCTGTAGTGTCGCAACCCAGGGTTGTAGCTCTAATAGGAGATCTGAGAATGAGACACACAACTAGGCTTGGTTTGGTATGGATCATCATACGCCAGATGTAGGCAACTAAGCGTAATGAAATAATCGCCACATTAGAAGTATATGATGCCTTGAGAGATATGGGTTTTAGAACTTCCTTTTAAGAATGCCACTGCTTATTGTTTGTGATATCCTTCTGGTTACAGTCTAAAAAAATTTACTGACGGCCAAGAACTTAGTCAATGGTACGCATCTTACTGCTGGCACTCCGAGGCTTTTTAAGAAGGCTGTAGAAGCTAAATAAGTAATGCTAATATGGGAAAACGACTCAGCAAGCGACGTTATAATAACCAAAAAGTAGTGAATAGAACTATAATGTCCACGATGCGCTTCTTGTTAACTTAGCCATAGTGGGCTCTGCGGTTATGCTGTTTGCCCTTTCCTTTGGTCGGCTAGTTACTCGAACCTCATGAAGGGGATATCTTATTCGTTTCTCCTCGTCTGCCCTTCCGATGCTTGAGAACGGCCCATCATCAACGCCCTGCATACGCTGCAATTTCACCCCAAAGTCCACCACGGGAAAGGGACTTCTCGCCGGCATCTGTCTATAAACCATAACCCCCCATATAGCCATCACCCGGCAAAATGCGAGCGTCATTGACTGAAGAATCACATATGCGATAAAAGACATCCTGTTGATGAGAAATCTCCGACGTATAGTTCTTGTATTGACTCAACTGCTCTGAGTTCTTGTGACCCAGAGTGCATGGCCGATTCAGGAATACTGAAATGGTCTGTGACAACCTTTCTTAGACTATGTTCTCTCATCTATCTATCTTTGAGCTAATTTGCCTCTAGTTCTGGGTCGGCTAAACCATTCTGTGCCATAGGTAGTGCGTCCTTGAGTATGTCGACCGGTGGAGTCATGTCACAACCTCCATTCACGAACTTGAGCCAGTACACATGCGCAGATTATCCATATACCTTACACTACAACTCCCGCTCCCAGAGTACAGGTACCTACCGCACCAGCTGTGACCAGTACGACAACCTCCCAGGTTGGTAGATCGGGGCTTCTGATGGAAAGTACCATGCCCATTACTTCCATATTGTTAGTTTGGCAGTTATTGTTAGCTTGAGTAGCTAAACTCGTTATTATAATAGCTTATATATATGTGAAAATATGATGAAATATCCGTTATGTTGGATTACTTGACTTCCCCAGTGTACTTCCTATTCTAGACATAGAAAAACAATTATTTCATCCTATTTAATACCCCTGTTTGCCATCACCGCTTCAAGTGCCGTTTAATACTAGGAACAGTACTGTTGTCGATACAGTATCGATCGCGTGCAAGAGAATGATATCGCTTCAAAAGGTCTGTACTTCCCAACGCCTTTTGGTCCCTGTACTGAAAATGGGCGGCCAACGCATTGCCTTGTACCACAACAGCTGCGCACCACATTAGCCAGCAACGAGAATACGAGGTTTCACACAAAAAACTCACGTCGCCGAAGTTGCCTTGGGAGATCAAGAACAAGCATGTCCTCGTCTCCTCGCTCTTTGGGCCAGTTTTCAGGGTTGGTGTCCAGAATATCATCACTGTAGACGCACATGAAATTGATGCGAATACGATCATTGTACATGATCCATGGGTTATCGAACTTGTACAGATCCAATTGGTTGGACTCGATATTTTCAAACAGAGACATGTGCATCTGGGTAGAAATAGCCCAGTTTCTGTAGCTGGGGCCCCAGGTATTGTATCCAAGTTGGGCGACAGGCGTTTGATAGATCATTGAGTCATCAGCGACTCTCAACCACCTGTGGTGTGGCCATGCTGGTGGGTCACTATCGATGTTCCACTTGAAATCATTAGGTCCGCCCCAGTAATCATGTTGCGATGGTTTCCAGTAGTCAGTGGCGTTTGTAACGTGGGACGGCTGCGAGGGCTCGGGGAAGTATGGATGCAATGCACCCATGCGAAAGTGAAAGAAGCCAAGAGGAGGATTATTGATGATGTTGCCCGACACAACAAAGTCATTGGAATTTTGTACCTTTCGAGTGACGAGATTCGGAATAGCGTCGTCGTCGATCCAGAGCTATGAGACAAAGAATCAGTATTTAGCGAAGCAAGACACATCCTCTTTGCAACCACGCACAACATCGTCATCAATCTTGACGTAGTACTTGCCACGTTCCAATAGTTGCCAAGCCTTTTTGTACGTGTACGTCATGAGAAGCTCGTCGGGGATGATCTTTTTGTGTCGCACCGGATTGCTGGCGATAATCTCATCCAGGTACTGCAGATCTTCGCCCTTGTTGGTGTTGACAACCCAGAGAACCTCGTCGAGCCAACCTCCATTATCCACCATGCTGCGCTCTAGATAACATCTCATCGACGAAACTCGACTCTTTCGCCCGTAAAATATTAGCCCGCTGACTGTGATGTTCTCGGGCTTGACAAGCGATGTTTGTAGGGGAGGCGTGTTGGTGGGGATCGTTGGTTGAGGAGTTCCACGAAAGTTGTCATAAGTCTGCAAGCGATAAGTATAGTAGAGAAAGCCAGTGATGTAGAGAAAACAGCAGACGCCAATAACGACGCGTGTATGTTTTCTGCTCTCTTGAAACCGTATAAAGATCACCATCTTGACCCACAGAAGAGAAACGAAAGGCAGGTATGCAGGAATGGTGTAAACTCTGGCTCTGGCAGGGCATCTATATCTTTTGAGTAGTCCAAGAGCTCAAGAGGAGCTTGCCTGTACCCAAGGACAAACAACATTTGAAAAGCCATGTTTCATCTTGAACTCGTTTTTGCGCTGTGCAACATTGCTCAAGTTGTTTGTTAACCGTGCGTCTTCGTCCTGCCCCAGTCTGATAACTAACTCGTCTCCAAGAACCAGGATACCACTGTGTTTATAAGCCCCAAATCCCCAGCGAATTATTGTACACATTTCTAAGGGCGACTCTTGTGTCTTTTACCTAGTCGAGTTGAAGCCCGATTAATGGTTTAATTGGGAGAGCTCACAAGTGAGCTGAGCGTTGGTTCGAAGTATCACGTAAACCGCATGCTCATGAACAAAGGCAAACAGATGTCAATGCAGCATAGCTCTAAACTCTCGGCAAACATGCGCCCGTGTTGCTCAGGGCTTGAGGGCTGCAGTGCCCGGCCGTCAAGTTCCGCGCGATGGCCTAATTCTAGAGGCCACTAAGCTTTCTGTTATGTTTGTCTGCTGTGTCCATCTGGCCGCAGCTAAGAACTCCCAACGTCAAATGTGCTGGAGGGATTGTTTTCAAAGTTTAATATGTTTGCGTCAAGTCTACTGCCTGGATGGGGTCAGGGTCTGATGTCGTAGTACAGTTGGCATTGATCGCTCAAGTACGTTGTCGTTGAGCGGTTGACGGACACGCGTGACGTCACTGACGTGGAAGGTCCCTTCACCGCCAATAAAGAGATTCGTTTATATACAGTATTTGTCCTTTGGTATCTCTGAGATAGAAAAAGGCCATATCGAAAGAGCATGTTTTGTCAACGCGACACGGTGTCAGAAATGGTACCGATTAATAGCGCAAGCCCCGCACAATGACCTTTCGATAGCCTGGCTCGGCGGTGATGTCCGGCGTTGAAGCGCGGGGAACCTTGATCGTCCTTCCTGATCAAGTAAACTAAATTGGAGATCATCAGACGGACTCAACGTTATCATTGAGAAGTACGCTTATCAGTCGTGATATCTTTTCAGTCGAGCCGAACTCGGTGCGGCTCTAGATAACATGGCGTTAGGCTAGATCCTTCCTTGCTACGCGCTTTTGTATAAATTGCTGACGCTTCAGCCTTGATCATGTTCTACTCTAACCTCCCGGATTACCCAGCCTCACCTCCTTCTGGTCTCGCTCAATTACCTCCACGATCATGAGGTCCTTATCCCTGTCTCAGGCTTTGGCACTCAGTGTCTCTCTGGTGCCCGGAGCGTCCTCTTTAGCCGTTGCACCTGAATCTCGTCACTCCCTGCGAAGTCAAGGTTCCGACGAGGCCCAACTCCGGATTCCTGGTTTGCCTTTGCCCAACGCCACTAAGTCTTACTGGCAAGATCCTCCTCACCGCATCGCTAGCCTTCGCACTACCAAGGAGTTGCCGACAGCGCAGACCTTTGACTATGTAATCATTGGTTCCGGTATCTCAGGTGCTGCCACAGCCCATAAGTTGTTGGATCGCGACCCAAATCTGTCAATTCTGATGCTCGAGGCGCGCACGGCGGCTTCCGGCGCGACTGGTCGTAATGGCGGCCACTGCAAACCTGGCGAATACAACGGTGTCAAGGATTGGGTAGAAACCTACGGCGAGGACGACGCTCTTCGACTCAGCAATATGGAGCAGGACTGTGTTAACGACGTGCGCGACTTCGTGCGCTCACACAATGTTTCGAGTGACTTTACAGACGTGGAGACCGCTAGTCTCTATTGGACCAAGGAGTCATTTGAAACGGCTGTCGAGTCGATAGAGTTTATGCACAAACTGGAGAAGCGCAGGCCAAATGATGTCCCCAAGAACAAAAGGACTATCTGGAAGGGTCAGAAGGCTCGCGATTACTGGGGATGGCCGGAGATCGTTGGTGCTGTTACCTTCAAAGCGCACACTCAGAACCCATACCACACCGTTTGCGCGATGCTGGAATACGGCCTGGACAAGGGACTCAACTTGCAGACCCATACCATGGCGCTCAGTCTCAATCAGCTAGGAAAAAAGACCAAAGATGGGGCCAGGTGGCAGGTCAAGACCAATCGAGGCACCGTCAAGAGCAAGCATGTCGTGCTGGCCACCAACGGCTTCACCAACGCTCTTCACCCCGGTTTTGCCAGCACCAACTTCACGATGCCCGTCAGAAACCAGGTCTCTGCCGTTACGCCGGAAGCCGACACATCAGGTAATCGTGTCTTCGAACGTAGCAACAGTGTGCCGGATTTGCATAGTGGAAACGTCTACATAGCAGCCCGACCTCCAGGCTCCAAGGATGAAGGCAGCGTTGTCATCGGCGGCTCCACACAAATGTCGCCCACGAGAGAGAGGAACATTTCAGACGACACTTCCATCAACGATCAGATCGCTTACGTTTTGCACGGCGCGGCACGCACAGTGTATGGGTACAAGAACTGGGGCGAGTCGACGAAGGTCATCCAGGACTGGACGGGCATCGTTTGCGAGACGCCCGATGGGTTCCCTTTGGTCGGTGAGGTTCCAGCCGAATATGGTCTGTGGTCAATCGTTTGTATGAACGGTCATGGTATGGCGTGGGCATATCGTAGCGCTGAGGCACTTGTCGATATGATGACAACGGGGAAGACTCCCAAGTGGTTCCCTGACCAGTTCAGGGCCCAGCGCGCTTGGGAGGTTAAGAAGAATGATGAGTTGTGAGCGAACGATTTTAAAGTAAACTTCACGGGTGGAAAAATTTGATAAACTCATAATTGATGCCGCGTTTTGTCCATGGATCACTATTGCAGCGCTCATCAACAGAGTCTTTCAGCAGAAGTACAATGTCTGTGAAGCTGATATCCAGAGTCTCGTCACTTGATTGACGTTGTGATTTCTTGACTTCAAGCTCGTCTGCCTGGTTGACCTCCAATATATGACGCCCTGTTACCTAAGCTCTGTAGGGCTATACATACTCGGACTAAGCATCTCGATGGGCATATTCCCCGAAATCTAATTTTAGGATATTTTCAGTGAAAGAAAAACGCCTCATCGGCCTTGGCTCCATCTGAGGGATCCAGATGACTCTGCCTTGGGATAACTTGCATGTTAGGCTCCCCATTCCTACCCCTAGCCAGCCACACTGTCTCAGCTCGCGGGCTGTCCAGGGGTGGGCGACGATCATTTTGGAATGGCGGGCTTCTCTTCGCCAAGGCCTATTGGTTATTGAGAATGCCAGCTGCATCGCTGTACCAGCTACCTAAACTTTACTTTTTCCCACTGGACCAATAGACATTTCGTGAGGTAAAGCGGAACAACGATCCCCGGTCCGTCCTGGTGATTGGGGGGGGGGGCATAACCAGTGTGGCCCAACGAGGCTCTGGCCAAGCACCTTTCCCCCGATTTTGTCCTAGAAAAGTAATATCACTGCCTCTGACCCCTCTTCCCACAGTCTTTCTTGAGCAACAATTTTCATCTCCAAGCAAATTGCACACCTCCGGCATGTCGGATCCGAGCGACTACACCGTCGGCTGGATTTGCGCTCTGACTACGGAATCCGTCGCAGCTCAAGTGTTTCTCGACGAAACCCATGAGGGACCAGCAACTCAGGATGCCCTGGATACTAATAGCTACACATTTGGAAAAATCAAGCAGCACAATGTGGTTATCGCTGTTTTGCCCATGGGCGAATACGGGACTGCATCAGCGGCCGGTGTAGCAAAAGATATGCTGCGCAGTTTCCGCAATATCCGCATCGGGCTTATGGTCGGCATTGGAGGAGGAGCACCCAGTTCGACAAATGACATCCGTCTAGGGGATATTGTCGTAAGTGTTCCTACGGCTGGGCAAAGCGGCGTTTTCCAGTACGACTTTGGTAAATCCATACAAGAAGAATCTTTCCAGCAGACCAGGACCCTTAACCAACCTCCCCAAGCATTACTTTCAATAGTAGCAACGCTCAAAGGACAACACGTGATACATGGGAACGGTCTTGAAGACGCAATCAACTATACTTTGCAAAAATATCCGGCACTAGAGGAGGACTTTAGCCGGCCGCCCCAGAGCACAGACATTCTCTTCCAATCTACCTTTAAACATGTGCAAGGTGGCGACTCATGCGATCCTTGCAGCGCGGATGCAGTCCATGTTGTAAACCGCAAAGACCGGAAGAAGAAAAGCACCAATCCCCAGGTTCACTACGGCACCATTGCTTCTGCCAATACGCTGATGAAAGATGCTATTATGCGTGATCGACTTGCTTCCCAAAAGGATGTTTTGTGCTTTGAGATGGAAGCTGCAGGACTGATGAATCGGTTTCCATGTCTCGTTGTTCGGGGCATTTGCGACTATTCCGACTCTCATAAAAACAAGGAATGGCAAGGCTTTGCAGCAATGGCAGCAGCTGCGTATGCGAAGCAGATCATCAGCCGTATCCGACCAGAGGTCATCGGCAGAGAGAAGACTATTAGCGATCAGTTGTCCGAAGGTGAGACGCCCGGTATCTCTCACCAGCAATAGCGTCTCAATTAATCGCGTACATCTAGTCTCTTCTGGAATAGCCGAAATACTGTCTGATGTTAAATCCCTCAAACTTGCCCAAGAAGATATCGATGTTCTTGAGTGGATCTCAGATATCGATTTCGGGGCACAACAGACCGACACTCTTAGTAAATGGCAACCTGGTACTGGCCAATGGCTTCTGGATTCCGACGAGTTCCAAAAATGGGCCCGAGAAAAGAGCGAAATTCTACTCTGTCCTGGTATCCCTGGAAGTGGAAAAACGATCCTTACTTCACTTGTGATTGAGCAGTTGACCTACCGGTTTCGTAAGGACCAAAAGACTGGAATTGCCTATATCTATTGCGACTTCCGGAGACGAAGCACTCAGCAGTCAAGGAACCTATTAGCTAGCATCTTGAAACAACTCTGCCAACGCGGAACTACTATTCCGGCAAGCATAAGAACTATGTATCTGTACCACGACAAGGGAAAAACGGGACTTCAACCTAGCGAGATATGGGAAGCCCTTCGATCTATAGCCCGGACCTACTCAAAACTGTTCGTCATTGTCGATGCATTAGACGAATGGCAAGTTTCAGAGCGGGAGCAGTCAAACCTAGTAGACGAACTGTTGCGCCTACAGAAGGAACTGGGCGTCAGTCTTTTTGCGACCACTCGCCCAATACCCATGGTAGTGGGAAAGTTTCGACCGCATCCCATCCTCACGATTAGTGCTTCCCATGACGATATCTGCTGGTTCATCGATAACTATCAACGCCAACTTCCAAATTTCCTCAACAACGACCCTGACCTGAAGCAGCATATTAAGACAAGTATTTCCAAAGCAGCGAAAGGGATGTGAGTACATCAACATTACACGGTGCAAGATCCTGCTAATCTTTGCGAAGGTTCCTTCTAGCCTCGCTTTATCTCCAATCACTAGAGACCAAGACCACGAAAAGAAGCCTGAGTGAAGCTTTAAGCAAGCTTGAACTCAGGGCTGAGCAGAAAGCCCTTGACCAAAGGAACGTTTTAGACGAAGCATATGACGAAGCCATGGAGAGACTTGAACAACAGAACCCCGACCATAGAGAACTGGCGTTCGAGGTGTTGACCTGGATTTGCTGCACATACCAGAAACTCTCAATTGACGCACTTGGGGATGCTCTAGCTTTGCGGGACGGCGATACGGAGATCCACAAGGATGGAATACCTGAGGTTGACTTATTGGTTTCCGTCTGTTGCGGCTTGGTCGTATTTGATGACGCAAGCAGAGCTCTCAGGCTCATCCACTACACGACACAGGACTACTTCGACCAGAAACAGCAACGCTGGTTTCCGAACGCACAAGCTACCATCGCGAAACGGTGCATGCATTATCTCTCAATCGCTCCATTTGAGGATGGACCCTGCGTTACGGATTTCAATGTCCGTCGCCGGCTGTTTGATAACCCTTTGTACACATATGCTGCGTTAGAGTGGGACAATCATGCACGTAACGCTGCCACTTCAGATCATGTTGATGAAATGGCTCTCGATTTTCTGAACAGAAGTCAGAACGTGAGTGCGGCAATGCAAGTAATACTTCTATATTCAACAAATCCTAGTACCGGGCTGTCTTGGTCTTGGCACTTTAAGGTCGATTACTCACGGCGCTCTCTCATTAGCATCAATGGATTGCATTTGGCTGCGTTTTGCGGGCTCAGCAATCTGGTGCCTATACTGACAAAAGGATTTGGGATCAACTCAGAGGATGATAAGGGCTGGACTTCATTCAGCTGGGCTTTTATTGGGGGGCACATAACTGCTATCGAGTCTGTCCTTCGACAGAACCCTGATTTGGGCCTCCAAAGGAAGCAAATCCGTGATTTTCTGATAGTGGCTGTCATGAACGGCCACCAAGACTGGGTCAAATTACTTTTAGATCATGGCGCTGACCCCAGAACGACCATTGATTATGGACAGAGTGCTCTGATGGCAGCAAGTAGATACGGTCACGAGGCCATTGTAGAGCTACTCCTTGATAAGGGCGCTGACCCTAACTGGAGCCCTGGCGGTCACCGGAGTGCTCTTATGATAGCAAGTGAACAAGGTCATATGGCCATTGTAGAGCTACTCCTTGAACAAGGTGCTCAGCTACACTTGAGAGATATTGAGGGGCGTACTGCTCTGATGCAAGCATGTGTGGGGGGAAGGCAAGGCATCTTGGAGTTATATATTGGGAAGGGCGCTGATCCAAGCCTCGAAGATAACAATGGCGACAACACCGTTATGCTAGCAAGCATACATGGACATGCGACTATTCTTTCCCTATTACTGGAAATGGGTAACGATCCGGATCTAAGTGGTACTGGCGCCGCTCTATCGCGAGCCAGTAAACAGGGCCATGCAGCTATCGTCAAGTTGCTTCTTGAACACCGTGCTGCAGCTTCGGGTTTAAAGCCGTACTCCTATGGTGCGCCTATTCTAGAAGCAATTAGTGGTGGCCACGAAAATGTCCTTGAGTCGCTATTGGATGCCGGTGCCGACATGGAGGCCCAGGACAAAGACGGAGACACCCCAATCTTTTTTGCATCACGACAGGGAAATACAACCCTTGTTCGAAAGCTCATTGAAAGTGGTGCGGATTTCAACAGTCCAGGGTCCCGTGATGGTAAGACTCCAATCATGGTCGCACAGTTCAACAACCACAAGCACGTTGTTCAACTGCTGCGCGATAATGGCGCGAGCTTTATCAGTCACCTCAACTGGGCCCCAAGGCGGACTCCTTCAAGCAGCTCATACCCGCTGAAGCGAAAACATTTGGGATGAAACTTGAACGGAGGAAACGGAATCTCGTCTTAGACCTTACATGTACATATCTTATGGTAGCAAGAATCCGAGGCCGCAAGGTCACACAACGCTGTATGTTGATTGTGGGACAATAATGTATGCTATACCCCAAGGCACTATTAAGTATCTTGATGATCTGGGTTTGATAACTATGTTTCTCTTTTCTGCTACCATGCTACTAATTTACAGGTAACATACGTACTGATGAATACCTTTATTTTGTCAAAAACAACAGTGTGTTTTTTTAGATGTGTGGCCTTGATCTATCTCTTCGAGATATTGAGTAAGGATTCTATATATACGTACTGATGAAATTCCATCAGAGTGTACTGACACAAAACCAAACAGGCCCAAGCAGTACATTTATACCTCACAGAAAACGATCATCCTGTGATCTAGACAGTCTGACGTGAACGCTTGATGTAATATGATCAGGGATTTAGCAGGAAACTCCATGTGATTCGTCGGTAACTGAGTTGAGAGTGAGTTTAACCTATCTTACAAAACCATATCCCCCAAAGCTGTCTGCATGCTGCATACATAGCACTAGTACAAGTCAAGCCAGATAGGAACAAGTCCCATCAAGCTTCCTGGTAGTACTCCGGCCATCATTCCAAGAACATTATAAAGGCCTAATGTCCCACAAAGAGGCCACGTCATGGACTTTAACGACATGTGAATGTTGCCGAAGCTACCACGCTCGCCATCATCGATTGTTGCCGTGCCCGAACGAGGGACTGATAGAGCAGCCCGCACAGTAACAATCAAGAGTGGGACGGCTTGCGCGAGGATACCGATGCAATACGGAATAAAACTCATTGCAACTTTCGTCCAGTTCGGCATCACGACTTCATCGTCAACCACTCCACCCCAGTGGTGTCTGAAGTCTCCGAAAGCTCGCATCATAAGTGTGGCCGACCCTGATTCAAACGACTCGCATGCCAGTAGTACACCGATGTATTGGAGCCAGCTTGTCAACGGGACAGAGCGAACATCGCTGATGAGATCTTTGAGAGAAGAACGACGGCCCGAGGCGACGGCCCATATCCATAGCAGCCGTAACGGTGCGCCGAGGATTGTCATAATGATCCTTTGAGGATAGCAACATGGCAAGTAAGGATCTAGATATATATTGATACAAGTCTCAGTCGACTGACTGATAGCCCAAATACAAAATGTTTTGATTGGAGTATTGGGTGCAGTAAGGAAGTTTGTTGTCCTTGGCGGGATAGCGGTTGCTGCTTTGTCGGAGGTCGGTGATCTTTTGGGCAAGGAATGTTGCACAATAGCACGGGTAGGGAAAAGGAAAGAAAACGGATATTGACACTTTATTCCTTGTAAGTAAAACGCTTTGGCAAAAATATCCTGATACATACCACAAAAAAGGTCGCGACGGTAGAGTGCGACCACAACCCTAGAAAAGTCGTGCGCCAGGTCGATGTGTCGATGGATGTATCGATGCGTGTGTCCATGATGAGGAATACTAACCGGACCGTTGGGTTAGGAGCTATAGTGGACTTTTCTTCTAGAATTAAGATTAGTATTGTGAAACTTGGCAGGGGAGATGTGCAGTATATATCTCAGTGCCGGCAGTTACTGCTTGCGGATCTTAAGTCCTACGATCCTTCGGCGATAAAGTTGATCAGGCGGCTCTGCCTTGGAGCCTGCGAGTCAGGCAAATAAACTAGTATGTGTTGGTCATTGCTGACTTAGGAATTGACACTACCAGTCAGCCTTGTAGGATCCGTATCCCACTCTGCTAACGAGGTGCAGGCATTGTCCGTGTTGCAAGCTGTTGGGCACGACACCGCAAATCATGCACTGAGCCACGACTATCCGGCTTCAAAGTCCCCCAAAAAGGACACGATGGGGGATCTAACCAATCAACTTGCGTCTCCAACAGCATTTTCGGCGATAAGGTACATAATCGAGGGTCTTGATGCCTTAGGAGTGAAAGTGAGTCACCCGAGCATTACCCACAACTCTGACGATCTGACAACCCAACGTCTTCGATCTTCCACAACGTAGTATTTACACATCCAGATTCTCGTAAATCACTTTGATCGTGCTGGCAGCGCATCGTCAACATGACAAGTTCTATTTGCCGGCAGATTCTTGATAACCCAGTGGATCCACAGCAGGGTTCTCCCCTGTATACCGTTCTACCTACCGAAATACGAACACAAATCTTTACCTTGATCCTCATAGGATATCCGACATCAGACCCAAATAATCATGAGCCGATTTACTCATTGAAACGCAAGACTGATGTGGAGATTCTGCGCACTTGCAAAGCTATATATAAGGAATGTTGGCATATGCCCTTCATCCTGGCAGAGCACTCCGTCCGATTTATCATAAGTCACGTTATGCCATCTGTGCCTGCAGAAGAGAATAGACCCCATTTGTTAGAACAGGGTGTTCAACAAATTAGAGACTGCTGGGATCAAGAACTGGTCACTATCAACAGCCTCAGGATTTTTCCACGAGTGCCAGGTCACGGCTTCGACGGTTTTGGCGGCATTACCGAAGTTTTTGCCATCCCAGGTTTAGATGTGCGCAAAATCACTCTCACAATTCGTCATGCCGACTGGTGCGGTTGGGAGCAGGACGCCCCATTACAAATCGAGGGCGACTGGATTCCAACTATCAGCAGAAATTTACCTCCCAGTTCAGAAGAACTCTGCATTGAATTGGAGACGGTAAAACGCAAAGTAGACCAGCTATACAAAATAGCCGATAAGATCCTCGAGAAATGGTTTTTTCAAGAAATCAGACAATACTGTGCTTTTTGCTGACCCTACTGAAACGGCCACAGAAGACACCACTTGGAGAGGAGGCAGTGCTTACTTTGGACGAAGATGGGTTCGTGATGAGTCAGAGTATGGTCAAATCGATTATGAAGTTCTCTCTATTAGATTTCGTCGAAAGGAAAGGAGGGCAAGTCAGTCATGCTGCACTAGAACGGGCCAAAGATGAAAAGTTCGAAGAGGGACAGTTCAGAGTCGACCTTCCAGGCCAGGATAGCATCCAAAACGATGAGCCTTTTGTATACATAGCATTGGATGACTTTTGGTGTGGCACTGCCTTCCTGAGCTCAGACGATGACTCGGATGGGGAGGTTGAAGAGAACTCGACTAGGAATAGATCAGGATAGCCTTATATTGTGTTATCGATTCTTGACTCGCTAGCCGACTCTCTCTTGCTTCGGGTCTGTTTCCCTCATCTTTGTGCTAGCTGGCGGCGGAAATGAGCTGTGATCTCAAAGCATGGACTGGGTAGCTAGTTAAGGAGCCCTACCGTTTCGGGGCATCGACAAAGGATCATGTCACTATTGATGTACTATTCCAAGTCGTTTTTACTCCAACATGTATAACAGTAGCAGGATAAAATTCAAATTGAGCTGATTAGTAAACAATAACATATCTCGACGGGGCTAAGGATGTTTCACTCGACTTCCACAAATTGTTGATATCACGTATCTTGGGACTGTGCTGGAGGATCGTATTACCTGAGAACGAGGGATTATTGTAAGGGCTAAGTAGAGCTACCTAGTTTGACCCATACGCACCAACCCCCTTTCCATCCAGAACCTCCTTACAATATTGCTCAAATGGCTTTCCCTTCATATCTGGGTAAAGCTCGTTCCCAAGAAGATAGCCTAGGTATTTCGCATACTGAGGATTGTTATCGCCTCGAACGCCCCAGGAGTAACCATATTCCACAGTGGCTAGTGCGTAGAGCTCAGGATGGTCGGGCGTAATGCGCTCAGGTTTCAATGCTGCGATTTCTTGCTCAATTGTCTCTGAAGATTTCTACATTCGAGGTTAGTGACATCATGATCAATTCGGAGTTACACAAGAACAGAACATACATAGTTGCGTTTAATTTTCTCTCCACTTAGCTGTTCGAGAAGGTCATATACTTGATTTGGTGTGTAAAGCTCGCTGTAAGCAAAGACCATCTGGTTGAGCGTTAGAGGGTCTGCGATGATCCGGGCGGTATAGCGTCCAATATCGCTAACATCAGTCAAAGCAGACGGCGCGTTGCCATCACCTGCAATGTGACCCGTGGGGAATATGACGGCATAATCTATTCGGCCTGATGGCAGACGAGGTAATGTGATCTGATACCACCAGCCGACGTCGATGACAGTGTAAGGAAGGTATAGCTGCTTGATATGGTTTAAGACATCCTCCTTCTAACCTGTGTGTTAGCAAATGTAGCTACAAGCACCGCTGGGAACTTACGATATCCCTCAGCTTCATAACACCTTTCGGCGGTGCAGCAGTAGCAAAGAAGCAGGGCACAAAGCGTCCTACTCCTGCTGCCTTTGAAGCGTTTGCCAGAGGAATCTGAGACAAAAGATGAGCTGCATCAATGGCAGAGATGACAACTTCTTGACCACGTAGCACCTCGGCAAGCTGCGCCTCGGGGCCTTCGAGATCGGCCGCAACTACATTGATCCCTTTTTGCTTCAGCCCCTGCACCGCTGGCTTCTCAAGTGATGAAGGGCGGGTCAATGCGGTGATTTCCTGTCGGCAAAAGTTCAATAACATGCCACCTGATTGGAAGGGATGTAAGAGCTTACATAGCGTGGCTCTGACGATTGCAGGAGGCCATTGACGATGGAGGAGCCAGTTGCACCAGTGGCGCCGAGGATGGCTACTTTGATAGTTGCCATGATGATTTGTTTATCTTTCTGGACTGCCGTAGAGTGCATACGAAGCCTAGCTTTATCTTTGGAGCCGTTGCGGGGTGGAGCTGCGGAGTGGAGTGGCGGAGTGGAACTTGGACCAAACGCCATCTCCTTGGGACCCGAAACTTTAGCATATCCCACCAATTCTGCGGTTTTAAGAACTTTCCTGAGTGCGCTAACTCCGATATAAGCATCCTGAATGAGTCTACGGCATACAGCTGAGGATTTAAGTTCTCACGTAAACACTGTATCTTGAATGCTTAATTCGCACCGGGATCTTTATTCGATACTTAACGAAAGCCTCGACTGAGATATATCCGTAGTGCTACCACTATAGAAGGCTCTCATAAATTCTCAAGTACAGCTGTTTGTTATCGGTCGCACAAAAAAGATATTAACTGCTGGCATCCAGCCACTTGCAAAAAGAGAACCCAGGACTCTTTGAGAGTCCAGCGGTATTCAGTCGACGTGGGCCTGATTCGAACAGACGCCTCCGAAGAGAATAGATTTCTAGTCTATCGCATTAGACCACTCTGCCACCACGCCTATTGGTGATAAAGGACAAGTGTTTTGAGGGTGTCCTATAGAGCACAGGCGAGAAGGATCGAGTCCATACCACATGCCCTTCATAGTACCTCACTACTCAATACTACTGAAAGCTGCTATTGGCCTCAATAAGGTATGAGGGCCTGTCTTTAACCTTTGTAAAGAACACGTTTCCAAAGTACAGTACATAGCAAAGAAAGTTTGCATTAGACATGAATCAATTGTCATCGAGTAGGCCAAGAGACGGATAGCCCATCTGCTACAGAATAAAAACCCTCAACAGACCTACTCATCACGTTTGTATACGTCTGCTAGCCATGTTTATACAAACCACCCAAGAAGAAAGCTCACATAAATAAAAGACTCAGTACCACAGTCAACCCAAAGCACTTGTCATCAGACTTGAAAGTATGCTTTCACTCCTTTCCACGGTGATCATCGCTGAAGAGTTCCCAAGAATGACATCGCTTTTCCTCAAGCGTCGTGCCCTCGTAAAGCACAGAGCGCGAGTCCCAGATGGCAGCGCCGCAGTCGATTGCTCTATCGACACTCTCGTTCTAGTACTGAGCGCACGTGAGATGTTCATTGGGACGGCCTGAGCGCTGATAGTCTGGAAAAGGGTTGTCGGTACTTTCCATGATTCAGTAACTAACGTCGGAGATGCTGTAGTCGTCGCCGGAAGCATTGTAATCGTCGCCTGAGACGTTGTAATCTTCGTCGGTTTCGTATTCGGTACCGGTCCTTTGTTGGTACCCCGGCTCTTCTGAAGCTCTAATTCCTTGCTCGTTCGTTCCACGCTCTCTTCTCCACTCCGTTGAATCTTTCTGTATTGCCCAGCAAAGTAGTACGACGGTCAGCGGCAAAGCAACGCACCCGTATACAAAAAAGAAGCGCTCCCCTGCCGCGAAACCGCCATTCATAGAGAATACAGATGCTGCAACGGCGCAGAGAACAGCTACTGTGGCGATCTTAACAAGCTGTGCGGAACTACGAGCCATTCGATTAGCAGCAGCAGCAGCCGCTCGCTCGTTTGCTGCTTCGGATTGCCTCCGAGTATCGTAGGGTTGTGACCTGCTTGTGAAGGCCTCTTCCATCGCGGCACGCTGGGCATACATCGCCATGTTCTCTGATATGAGTCCATCAATGAATCTGATATGTTCTAGTAGGTTTGTCCATCTTCGAGACTCTTGTACCGATAAGACCCGAAGTGTCTTGTCAGTTTGGGCATGTAGGTATTCGTTATCATTGCATCGGAAGGCTTGGCTGATATGTCGAAACAGAAAGTGCATGTGTTGCAAGCGTCGCCGCCATACCCTCAGCTCCTGGTACTCTGCGGCGATCTCCTCATTCCGCCCAAGCGCGTGGTTTCGATCTTGAAACGGGATACTCAGGGGGTTCCATCTATCTTCGCCGCGAGACACCAATATTGTGTTACGAACACCGTAAACTTGGTCGATACTACTCTCACACTTGAGGAAAATAAAGTTGCGAATAATAGTAGTTGCTGAGAACGGATCATCTGTCGTGATGATCGCTTCCTTTTCGTACGCTTGTATCACCATATCCCACAAGGACACAGCATAGGGGCTGATTCCGCTACTTTCTGAGCTTTGCGGGCCGACTATAGCATAGAGATTTTTTGGGAAGTAGGGAATAAAATCTCTGTCGGCAGCTTGTAAGAGAAAGAAACCTGGGGTCTCAGAATCCGGCTTATCCCAAGGAACAAGGAACCCGACAGAAACATCCATTAAGACTAAAGCTGAAGAATACACCAAATTTAGTCATTTGATAATTTCACCTGTAAGGATAATCACATACCTATCCAACCGTTTGCGGTATACTTTCCCCAGAAGGACACATGGGTATATGAGTCGAGGAATTTCTCTCCTGGGGTCGAGAAGACTGAACCACGATAGCAGCTGCCAATGAACGGGCTGAATCTCTTCGCAGTTGAAATGTCTTTGTTCCATACAATTGGAAGTCTCATTGAGGCTCGAACCTTCCAGTACGTCGAGCTCGTGTACTCTCCACCTGACGGGTTCAGTGGTCTTAGCTCCCCATCCCCTCGGTAATGAGTAAGCCAGAACTCGGGAGGGATGTTGAGCTTGATACTCAGAGCCTCGGCGACCCTAGGATCCATACCTTCGAGCAGGATCAAGCGTTGGTACGGCTTTGATGGGACTTCTTCGCCTAAAGCCTCTTCCAGATCTTGCCACAGATGTTGTGGGTTATTGCGTCGATCGAGGTTTGGAGTTGTATAGTTGCCTGCACCTTGATCAAGATGAAATATTTGGAGCCGTGGCTCCCAGTCACGGTTATGTTCCTTCCATGGATGTATTCTCCAGCCGTCTAGCTTTGCTTCCATGCTCTTCCGATATCTATCTATCTTAGCGGCGATGTCCGGGATATCAGCTTCTTCTGAAACCGTTTCTGATGCTACAGAGTCAGAGATCCAATTTTGTAGCTCAACACATCCTCTTACCTGATGACTTTGAATCGCTCATCTTCGGCGGCTGCAGATAACTATCGCAAGACGCAATGCTTTTGCACTCAGGAGACAGATGGCGCGAAACTGATTTGGGAAGAGGCAAACTCTTTGGTGCGGATAGGTCAGTAGACTGAATTAATGAGGGACCTGATGTGTGGGATGATTAGAAAAGGTTTCTGTGTAAGCTTACAAAACCCCCCAAACCTCAGCTGATAAAAACGACTGGAGACCCAAGCTCTGATTCGCCAACAGGATGTGGGGTCGAATTGAGGCCGCCTCCAGGGCTGGGCCGGGCTCCGCCTGTTGAACGGTTGTTAGAACGATCGATCTATCGACATGTCGAGGCAAGTCTGGTTCTAGAGCGGACACCAGAGTTTGCAACATCAAGAAGAGCATATTTTAGTGAAAGATATAGTAAAATAGGACAGAACATCTTCTTTCAAACTTGACCCTGACTAACCCAAAAAGAGGAACAACAGCCTGGTTCAATGTACCCCGCTTGCCTGGTTGAGTCGATACTTCGTTGGTTAACGCGGGAGCCTTATGCAATTGAGTAGACTCTGGGCATTCCTACATGGGCTTTGCAGGCCTTGCCTAGAAGCCCGATCGTTAAACTGTTCATGTCGAACATAGTGATTACGGCTTTCAATTATTTTATAATTGCCATAACAACTTATACTTAACACACAAGGCCCTGCGCTTTTCCGATGAGGAATGTGCTTGAGCGCCCTTATTGGCTCCTGCACCAAGCCACCAACGTTTCTGCAAGGGTTAGAAAGCACAGAAAAACTGTCAATACTGCGATGGGTTTTATTAAAAATGACTGACTGGATTCTCGACTCGACTTTCTTATTTCTCTCCTATTATCTCTATTTTCAATCACTATCAGCCCTTAGTATTTTGCATCACTGTCACCATGTCGGACTCAATGGACACCACCTCGCCAAGCGACCCCGTCGGCTCAGCAACCGCTACAGCACCTAAAAAGCCTTCGCTAAGAGTAAGTCGATCCTGTATTGGCTTCCTCATTGAACCAAAATGGTAGGAACTAACAAGTTACTCAAAATAAATAGATCCTGGAAGGAGGTACAGCAGGCTTGTCCACGCGCGAGGATGACCTCGCCCATGGCCCTTCTCTGTTGGGCTTAGGTGATGGACATGAATATGTCCAGGGCCCTTCTGTCTCTCGCCTAGCCTCGGATCTGGAGTTCGAGGCCTTGGGTCATCACGATCCGGAGACAAGCATACTGCCTTCATTCCCTTTGGAACTGCCAGCGCCAGTGCCCCCGCAGACCATGTCACTATCAGAGGTGTCGCAATCGGGAGCATCGCTCTCTTTACCAGCGGACACCCTGTCGTCCACAGGTATCTCGCGAGCTGAAGAGCAGACGAGGCTGCCGGCCACTAATGTCAGAGACGCTTCTTTGTTTCCTTGGAAGTACGAATTTTCATGGGAGGGTTCTCACCTGTGTTTCGATGGAGAGCCTTTAGAGCTTGTCAAAACACACCAGGGTCGATATTCTGAAGCCGACCCTGGCTCAGAAATTGCACTGTCGACGTCTCTAGCACCTTTACCAAGATTGCAAACTCGTTCCCCTGCAACCAACGAGTTTGAGCCTTTCGACATTGCTGGCATCGGAAGTTTTGACGATCGGGCCGTGGGTCAATTGTTTCCAGACCTAGAGATAGCATCCGCAGTATGCTCGATTTCGAGTGACGGCTCCAGATCTGACACCGTTGAGTGGGATGAACTCATCCCACCTGCCTCAGATCCTGATCTATCCATTGAAATGGATAAAAAAGTTGATTGGATGGTTGACCTCCTTATCGACGATTACCACAGATCCTATGCTCCTCAGAGGTCACAGAGACGCAGCGATGTAGCGCATAACAAGATCGCGAACCACGGGCTCGGTAATGCCAGCACTAAAATACAAGGAACTAGCAAGTCTACCAGGGGTAGAAAGGGACCACCAAGACGCAAAGCAGCCCATGGCGCCGAAGACAGCGAGGATGAAGACGATCGCGGTGGCGAGGAAGGTCCTTCCAGTGCTAAAAAAGCCAGCAACTCCCGTCGTTTTGCTTGCCCGTTTCTGAGATGGAATCCACAAAAGCATGGGAGGACGTGCGCCAGGTTACATTTCAGTAGAATCTGCTACTTGAAACATCACATCAGAGATATTCACATGGAACCGGATTGTCCTGACTGTCATATGCGTTACCCTGTAGAGCCTCATGACTGCGGACGTTTTCCTGCCGTTCTCCCAATTGAATTCATCACAGATGAGAAGCTCAAAGCAATTAAAGAGCGAGCCAAAAGGAGTCAGACTCACGAGGAGCAGTGGCAGCACATTTACGGAGTGCTTTTCCCTGACGCACCACGTTGCTTCAGCCCGTATCTGGATGACAGGGAGGAGGAGGAGCTCGGAGATGCAGAGCGATACTTCCGCTCCCCATACGCACAGATGGTTCTTCGCGAAGAGATGAAGGTGATGGAATTTGACGCCGAGATGAGAGTAAAAATACTAGAGCTGGTATACGCTCGCTTCCTTCCAGGATTGTGGCCCAATGGCGGAGTGTATCCTCACATGTCGGACGACAAAGGCCAGCCTCCATCACTTACCCAACCCAGCCAGACCGTGGATCCCCGTAACATCAGCACACTTGCCCCGTGCGATACAGGCAACTACACATTGCAGCACGACGCAACCCCTAAGGCTTAGGCATATCCTTTTTCGACATTTACAGAACCTCCCAGTTCTATGTTAGGACTATCCATGGACGAGTCAAAGATTGAAGACACTGCTAGCAGCGCCCTGCTCAACGCGACGAGTATCGAAGACTTCACGAGCGCTACTGAGACTGAGGGCCTGGGGTTTTACGAAAATGACGCATTTGGAACACCGCAAGATGGGAACTTCACTTATCCTACTTGGCTCGAGGGGCGTGAGACATATGATATGAGTTTGGATTTGACTTTGGAGGAGCTGATACAAGAATAAAGTGGACCGTTTTATGATTGACTGGAAGGATTCTAGAAAAGAAGAATGGATTCAAAATTTGATCCTTATGTTCGAGTGATGGGCCCTCCCTCAACCGTGTTGCAGACATCCGTTTGACTATTTGAACGGCTTACAAATCCATGTACCGGGAAATTCGGGATATGTTGTTCGTTAAGAGTCTGTATCTTTGCCCACGTGTGGCTGACGGATTGTAAAGTTGTGTTCCCATCATATAGGTAGTTCTTGATGCTAAAATTACTCTTGACATGAGGTTATTTTGTTTTCTTTGATGGTTAATTGCAATTCTCGAGGTCTTTAAACCCGATCAAGATGGATGATTACCCTGCAGCTCGTCGCTCTCTGACAAAGTGGAGATAAGATGACGTGATGCTGCGTCCTGATTTGCTGATCGCCCATCCCTGTGAGCATTTTTCTCCTGCCTCGTCGGAACGAAAGCTATTAAAAATGAGACCACGATGTCTCCGCAAAACGATCAAGACCAAACAAACCCACAGTCTACAGACTCTAATTTACACTCCCTAGAGTCTGATGTTTCGTGGCATCGCTTACGAACACTTGTCCAAGATGTCCAAGCTCCAGACAGACTCATCATTATCGGAGATGTACACGGCCATCTTCCCGAGCTGAAAGCCCTGCTCCAAAAAGTCTCATTCGACAAAGAAAATGGCGACCATCTTATATTCGTTGGCGATTTGGTCAACAAGGGTCCCGACAGCCCCGGTGTTGTGCAGTTGGCGATGGATCTCGGCGCCAGCGCCGTCAGAGGGAACAATGAGGATCGCGTTCTGGCTGCTCACACCGCTATCAAAAGAGGGAAAAGTTTAGATCTGATAGAACGACTGAAGAATCCGGCGTTGGAAGCAGCAAAGAATGAGGGCGATCAATCAGAGGCTCCAGTCGATGCCAAGGATGATCTCAGGTCTCTATCCCTGGGAGACCTCAAGCCTTACAGCGCGGAAAGCGACTTTGGGACTGCAGCGAAACTTTCTGATGAGCAAGTTGTCTGGCTATCTTCATTACCATTGATTCTACGCATCAAGGTTCTAAAAGGAGCTATAGCCCCGCCTTGGAGTGCCGGGACACTACTCGTCGCACATGGTGGTCTTGTACCGTCGCTTCCACTCGAAAAACAAGATCCTTGGGCAGTCATGAACATGCGCAGTCTTGTTTACCCAGATTCAGAAGCTAACGTCCCTGAGGTCATCTGGGATAATATGATCAAAGGAGCTAAGAGTCGGACACGCCGATACGCGGCTTTTCAAGATGCGACAGACGAGGAAGCCAAAATCGAGTTGAACAGGCTAGCAGACGTGATCAAGAACGGCGACGGTTTCAGCGCACAGTATAAGGACGGGCTCATTGGGTTTCCACTTGAAAGTCGCGAAGCGGACTGGTGGATCGACGCCTGGAATCGGTCGCAGCACTCGATACAGGATCCTGAGCAGCGATCTATTGTCGTTTATGGTCATGATGCTAGAGTTGGGCTACAAGTTGGAACAGAGGAAGAAGAATCAGATGGTGCAAATGAATTATCCAAGGTAGCGAGATATACGTTTGGGCTGGACTCGGGCTGTGTGTACGGGAAGAAACTAACGGCTATGGTTGTTGAGAAGAGGACTGATGGGGAAGGTTTATCGCATTCGATAGTTCAAGTTGATGCGATAAAACAGGACAAGGATTAAAAGCATAGTTTGGCCGGTAAAACTACTGGAATATCAAATCGAAGTATTGATATTGACTACCGATAAGCAAGTTGAACGAGTTTGATAGTTTGCTGGGCTGCCGATATTTGTTAGATCTCTTGTGTTGCGCCGAGGCCTGTTCTTAATTCATAGCAACGAGCAAAAAAAAACACAAGAAAGAAAAAAAAACACCACCAAAACTCGTATTCTCACTTTCCTATTCCCACAAAGTTAAGAAGGTGAATCTTGAGTCATGCAACTATCGCGACCTGGAGACAGACAGAAGCTTGTCAAGGAGCAAATTGACCAATCAATGACGGCTCCGGTTTAGCTCCGACCAACACGATTTTCACGCCCTACGCCTTTGGTTCTCGCGCCCTACAAAGCCTGCGCTTTCGGATTATTAATCCTGCTATTGGCCCTTGAATATACGGTCGTAAACTTGGATGAATAATATCAACCGGAAGCAAGAGGCTTCTTTTATACATCAGCCGTGATACATGGGATTAATCAATGGCATTTATCGTAATTTGAATCAAATCCCCCAAGAATAACTCAACAAGAAACAATATTCCCAAGAGTGCGATCTTCAGATGCGAATGGCTATCTAACATGTTACCACTACCGAGGAGGCCATCGAGACTGCGCCCTACCATGGGTCCATGAATTGAGGAAAACTCACGTAAACAGAGCGGACCCAAAGCTAGGCCTAATGACAATGTACGCCCTTTGGAAGACTTTTTCTGCTTGCCTTTCTAAGTCCCGGCCCTTGTGTCGTGTTTTGTGATATTAAAGCCGTCTGCCTGCTCTTCGCTAACGGGAAGGGCACCTCCCAACTATCACCCACCAGAACCATGACCATCTCAGCCCGACCCCGTGTCCATGTCCTAGGCCTAGGAAGCATCGGCACGTTTGCTGCCCATTGTATTGCTGAGATTCCTTCTCCTCTTACTCCATCTGTCACTTTATTACTCCACCGAGCATCTCTCGTCGATGAGTATCTCAACAATGGGAGTCAGATCACGCTCGAAACTCGTGAAGGGGAGACCGTGAAGCACACAGACTATGGACTGGAGTTTTTGAAAGACAATGATTGGTACGGATTCGATAACAAGGCTGGCCGAGCAGTCGGTACTCGACGGACTGACATTATCGATAATCTTATTGTCAGCGTCAAGACGCCCCAAACAGCGGCAGCTCTGAGACCTCTGAAGGATCGCCTCAATGCCTCATCTCATGTGCTTTTCTTGCAGAATGGGTCAGGCATGATCGAAGACGTGAACAAAAAGGTTTTCACTGAAGAGTCAACGCGACCAAACTACATCACAGGCGTCACGTCCCACGGCGTCACGCACAATTCGCCCTTTGACATCACGCACACCGGCTTTGCTGCAACATCACTGGGTCAAGTCCCGCGAGCTAAAGACGATGTACTCGAACCGACTTCACCGTCCTACCTCCTAAAGGCTCTCCCCACGGTGCCGAGACTCAACGCCACTTCATATACATTCATCCAAGTCTTTCAGATCCAGCTAGAGAAGCTCGCCGTCAATGCATTCTGCAACCCGCTCTGCGCGCTGAATGATGCAAAGAACGGATTTCTCTTTACCATTCCTGAGACACGCCGCGCACTACTTAGCGAGATCTCTCGAGTTGTTTGCGCGCTGCCAGAGTTGCAGGGTGTGCCTGGTGTAAGAGAGCGTTTCTCGGTGGAAAGATTAGAAACTACAGTGAATGGCATTCTTACCAAGACGGCAGAAACGACATGTTCAATGGTGGTGGATCTAAGAAGGGGCCAAAAGACGGAGATTCAATTCATCAATGGCTATTGGTGTCGAAGGGGAAGAGAAATTGGAGTACCGACGCCTGTCAATGATGATCTTGTGCGACAGATTCTTGAGCGACAAGGCGATCAGAATTTGGCTAGTAACTATCAGTAGAAATACAAAACACTGATTTGACGATCAGTCAGGCTGATAACGTTAATCTAGACAATCAGAAGCGTAGCATTTAAATATTAGTCGAGGTGGGGGTCAGCCTTACTCCGATTCCGGAAAGTCAACGGCGCCTTTTCGTCTTGACAAGCCTGACGACATTAAAAAATATTTAGCCTCCTCATCATCACGAAATACGGTCAATTTACAAGCACAGCATCGCAACGACACAGTCAAGTCCATGGAGTCTCGCGCATCAAGACGACAACCGGCGGATGACGTCGATGGTGATAGTGAGCATCTCAACCCCGCCATTACTGCAGGATTCTAATGCGTAAGCGACAGTCTTGACGTTCTCTGAGCTTGACTTCGCGAGGCTTGGATTGGCGAACAAAGAACAGAATGGTGGAACACCCCATCATCGCCCTCAGTTATCGCAAAACTTCCAGTTCCCGACTCGAAGTAATGAAGATCTATCAAACCAGAACTTCTTCACCAATGATCTCCTCAACCTGGATATTCCGACGGCGCCGCAAGACCAATTCTGGCTTGATCCAGCATTGAGCCACCCATCATGGCAAACATCAATGCCATTACAAGCAGACTTCGGCCAAAATATCCCATCGCCAGCATTAAGCAGGGAGCGAATAGGCGCACCGAAAACACATACGCCACCTGCGACCGCTGGACTTCAAGGGAGCTTTGGCATCTTACCAGCAACGAACAAGCAGCCAGGTCTTCCACGAAAAAGAAGCCATTATTTCCACAGTCAACCAAATGCTACAGCGAGTGATCCGATTTCGATACCACGCTCAAACATGCAGGTCGATAGCGCTTTAGATCCCATGCAACGATGGCAAGAATCGCCGCCCGATACCGAAGCAGCGTCTCTCTCTGCCATTGCCGACGCCCTCGAAAAGGCCCCTCTGCGAACTCGCTCGTCAGCCGGGAGTTTAAACAGTCAGCGCGTGGGTAGTCGGGCGGGGAGTCGCGCGGGGAGTCGCGCATCGACAGTGAGTCTCGGTAGCGCGACGAGCTGTTCATCCGCTTCTGTCGGGTCGCCTCACTCTACGACGCGTCGAACGTCATCGCGAGGAAGAGTCGCTAAGCCGAAGCGGACATCTGCTGCCAAGGGTAAAGATAACGAAAAGAGGCGATTTCCTTGTACGTTTTGCTGCGATACCTTCAAAAGCAAATATGACTGGGCGCGACATGAGAAGTCACTTCATCTGGATCTGCAAGGTTGGCGATGTACACCCTTTGGAGGCACGATTGCATCCCCAGATACAAGAAGAAGCCATTGCGCATACTGCAGCCAACTTGACCCAACGCCAGAGCATCTCGAAACTCACAACCACGAGGGTTGTCAAAACAGCGAAAAGTCTCCTACCTTTAGTCGCAAGGACCATCTTGTTCAGCATCTCAGACTTGTCCACCACCTCAAGACGCTACCGATCATAGATTCGTGGAAAGTCGAGGGACCACCTATAAAATCGAGATGCGGAATCTGCAGTATTCGTATGGAGAATTGGGAGGAACGTGTTGAACACTTGGCGAAGCACTTCCGGAAGGGAAGTACTATGGATGATTGGAAGGGCGAGCATAGTTTCGAGCCACACGTCGCAGCGCGAGTTACGCACGGCATGCCACCTTATATGATCGCGTCGGAAGGGAGAGCTCCGATGCCATTTTCTGCGACTAGCTCAGGAACCAAGGATCATCTGTGTCAGATGTTAGAGCGTGCGGGACAAAGTCCAGATGCACCGAAAGAGAGTCCTCCCAGCCTGGATACCCCCGTGGAAGAGACGCAACCGCAGCCACAATCACAGCTCCCGACCACGCAGGGTAGTACCCAGATGGCGTTTCCGGAATTTCTGGCCCTTTCTCTTAGACAATATGCGCAGCAGCAAATGAGTCTTGGTGTTGTGCCGACGGATGATATGTTTCGGGCGGAAGCTAGGAGGATCGTGTATGACGATGTAGATCCGTGGGATCAGACAATGGCGGATAATGATGACTGGCTTTCTTGTTTTCGAAATAGTCATCTAGGTGGCTCTTCGAGTAGTTGAAGCGGACTGGAACGGGCTATGGGTTATATTCGATGGTCCCGGTTGGAGGTAGAGTAGTTTATCGTGTTGGTCGCCTTGCAATGACCATCACATTTTTCTTTCGATTTGAGGAGTAACTATACAATAATGGCGTATGACAAGGCATAAGCTGATGGTTATATGTATATCTACGTGTCTTGTCACCCCGTATCGGCGCTCCAACCGGATATAACCACCTCGGCGAGTGTAGGCGTAGGGCGCAGGGCGTGTTTCTCGAAGCGATAATCGGGCCAAACCCGACCTCAGCTTAGTTAAGACAACAATTATGGAAAAACTTATAGCCGGGTTTGTCATTGATGTGGAAATGTCATGAATTCTCTTTCCTCTTTCCTCAATCTGCAGAACACAGAGGTAACCATGCCGACACAATCACACCCAAGAGAATGTTATCTTTAGCACGTGCAACTCCACCACCTGTAACTGGTATCCAAAGCGATAAGAAAAATGCGAATTTTTCATCCATATCAGCCCTAATACGTGGCTTACGGGGGTGTGGAAACCTCGTCTAGACCCATCGTCTCCATCATGGTCTTCAAAAAGGTAATCCGAAGCGCTTTGTTCCACATTAAAAATGTGATCACACCGACTGAAAAGATTGCGCAAGATGGTTAAAGATAAGGTTAAAAGTTGAGTTGTAGCACTCTTTGAACATTGCAAACTTGTGATTTTCGTTGTAAATTTCGTGAGAATGAAGGTGCCGTTGTACGCTACTGCTGGTGTTGCGACATCTTGTGTTGCGTTCCTTTTTGGGTATGTTTTGAAACTGTTGAATATGACGTGCTTGTTCTAATGTCAAGTTCAGAATGGACACTGGAAGTATTGGTCCGATAACGACCATGGATTCCTTCAAAGACACCTTTGGTGATTTCTCTGCGACTATCCACGGTGTTATCGTTTCGACTATTCTCATTCCGGGAGCTTTGACTGCTCTCGTTGCCGGTGCATTGGCCCATCGTTTCGGACATGTGAGACTAGTTGCCATTGGCTCCATTATCTTTGGTGTCGGAGCTGCCATTGAATGCGGTGCGCCATATCTCGGTGTCTTCATCTTGGGAAGACTTATCAAAGGAATGGGCGAAGGTCTTTTCCTGAGCAATGTCTACGTTCAAGTCTCCGAAATGTCTCCATCCCGTGTGAGAGGTATCATGACCGCTTTGCCACAGTTCGTCATTACAACTGGTATTGTAACCGGTTACTTTACCTGCTATGGAACATCGCGACTTGGGAACTCGTCTATAACCTGGCGTTTACCTCTCGCGATCATTGCTTTTCTCGGAATGCTCCTGTCAATGATGGTTTTTGTTGTGCCTCCATCCCCACGCTGGTTGATTTCCAAGGGAAGAATAGATGAGGCTCGCGATGTGTGCAGGAGACTCGGCATCGATGAGATCGAAGAAAAGGAGCTTTTTGCTCAGACTTCTGATACACCTGGTGGTGTTGAAGGAGAGACGACGCTCTGGCAAGATCTTCAACAGACCTTCAAGGATTTCAGGTGTGCTTTCTCGGCACCATACCGGGCAAGGACTGGTTTCGCATGCTTCATCATGGGTATGCAGCAATTCAGCGGTATTGATGGTGTCTTGTACTACGCACCCATTTTGTTCACCCAAGCAGGTCTCAGCGGCGAGAGAGCTTCGTTTCTGGCATCTGGCATCTCCGCCGTTGTGATTTTGGGCGCTACTGTCCCTGCTACGATCTTCGCAGATCAGTGGGGTCGAAGATTCCAGGGCATCCTGGGTGGTGTGCTGATCGTGGGTCTGATGGTTATTATGGGATCAATGTACGCTGCGGGACAAGTGCACGGAGAATATGGCGCCGGCAGATGGGTGGTTATCGTCTGCATCTACTTGTTTGCTATTGCGTTTAGCTTCACGTGGGCTATTGGCTTTCGAACGTGGGTGGTCGAAAGTATGCCACGACGCACGAGAAGCAGTGCTTCGAGTCTTGCACAAAGCTCAAACTGGGTACGTAAAGGTCTGGGAAAATGTCGTGACACCTCGCTAATTGTTCCAATAGGCTGCAAACTATGTCGTGGCTCTGGTGACGCCAGTCCTGCTTGACAAGTCATCTTTCGGTGCTTACTATCTCTTTGCTGGTTGTAGTCTAGCAACTACGATTATGGTTTTCTTATTTATGGGTGAGACAAAGGGCTACAGTCTGGAGGAGATCGAGAAGAGACATGGCGAGAAGAGGGAGAAGAGCATTCCCTTTAACCTCTGAACTAGTACAGTACCAGTGGACAGTACCAGTGGAAGTCACTTGTAGTCATTCAACAAACAGATCGGAACTAGTTTGGCGCTATAGGTATAAAATCCTTTTGTTAGAAGTGATAATTAAAGAGATCGCCAATGGGCAGGAGGTGGTGACTATCCACATAATTATCACTCCCCATAGATTCAGCCTCTATGATACCTTGCGCGTTGAAACTGTAAGTCGCATCAAGACTTAATGGCAAACTGGTGGTTGGAGGTTGATACTGAATACCATCCCTCTCAATAGGTTTGATGATGGGCAGCTGAGTTAGAGGTTTGTTCATAGCGTCTCCACTCGAGATTTGACTATTGAGTGTACTGCCGAATATTGTGGGAAAGGGTTCCTCTTCGCTGAACTCATTCTCCGGATTGACTATTTCAAGAACGTCAAAGATCCCAGAAATATCAACATAGTAATGCTGGTCGTTTGGAGCATCGGCAGAACGTGACCACACTGCCATCCGCGTTTCCAAACGACGCAGTCTACTGACCTATTTCACATTCAGTGGTGCTTGGTTACAGATTGTTGCTCTCTTACCGTTCGTTTTATATAGATTGATTGGTACTCCAATGATTCTATAAACTTGAAACACTTGGCCACGTTGTCTTTGCTCTGCATACTGCTTGTGCCATTAGAGTGACTACGTTGCAGCTCGATCGTCAGGATCACTGCAACCCAGTAAACCAGCCAAGGATCCGATGGTACGAATGTCCGGGACATAAAGAAGTCCAGGAAATGCATGGCCCAGGAGACATGATTAGACAAAGACCATGATGTCTGCTGGAGAAAGGCCTCGGAGACGTTGTGAATATGCCGAATTTGTAGTGTAAGTAGTAATGGATGGTTCAAGATGCATATGATGGTATGATATACCAAGCGGCTGAGGAACCATGGGGCCCAGTAGTTTCTTGACTTTTCTAGATGCTCCGGACTGATACTTGATACATTCATGCTCCTGTATCTGTGAATCAAAGGGAGCTTGAATCCTAAGTTCATCAAGGCGGCAAGCGTTGTGGCATACTGGGATGTAGGGTCCCACGGGAAAGCCTCCTTATTGGTAGAGCCTCCGCGAGTGCGTACGTATTTGGATATCATGGGCCAGATCTCGCTTAGCTGGATAACAACTTCCAGTATACCGAATGAAGTCTGGGAAACCTGATTCTCTGTTTCCGTCGGTGCTTTCATGATATCCTCAGATGGGGTTGCTGGGCTAGTTGGAAGTAGTAAGTCGGAAGACAGGTTGCTCGGAACAACTGGTTCAGGTTCTTCAAGAAAACGGCAAAGTAGCACAGTTGCCCAAAAACACCTTATTCTTTCCTCAAGAGTGCGGTGCAGGGCCGTGGATGTAGGTTTAAGATATAGCTGAGCAGAGCGAGCCAGGGAGGCAGCCATCGAGCAAAGAAGTCGGCTTCGCGCGAATTGCCCATCTACACACGGTATGAGTATGGCAGACTGTAAATAATCATGCTGTAGGTGTTCTCACCGTTGAAGTATGAGAAAGAAAGCAAGCAAAGAGTCTGAATCGTCGAAAGCTCGACGTTACCTTTAGTAACTCGAGCCATGGCCAGCGTATGGGCAAGTTCAACGTAATCGGCCTTCTCACCTAACTCACACTCGTTTGGACAGGCCCAGCAGACAGCCGCTGTGACAGCATAGACGAGTTCAGGGTCACGGGTTGACAATGATCCAATAAAAGTGGAATGATCAAAAAGCGGTAGAGGTTGACACTCGCAGTACCTCAGGTATGCGTGTCCTATCACCTCCAATGATTGTTCGTTGGGTATCGTGGACGCACGTGGTGAAGTTGTAGCCCCGGGGGTGGATACGGTTATCGAATCTGCACCTGTCGCATCAGCTGCATCGTGATGACTTGATGATGCATGAGATTCTTGGTCATTTTCGTTCTGTTGAGTCTTGTTGAGAGCCTGTACAACTGTCGAGAGAGTGTCTTCCATTCTCTCGATTCGATCTTCCTGTAGACATGATGTGAGTATTCGACAGTCAAATCTTGGGCCAATAATGGAAGGCCCGTACCCACGATGATGCAGGCCACCGGTCCTGATCCCGCTGCCGCTCCCGTTCCCGGTCCGGAGACACATGAAGTATCGTTGGGTTTCCGTCGGCCTGGGCAAGATTCTGTTGCTGTTCCTGTCCATAAGTACACGTGTGGCCCAGTCTGGCGCAGGTTGAGCAGACTGGCTGCTCACCCGAGCATTTTGACTTCTTCCGTCTTCGGCAAGGGATCAGTCTCAAGATATGGGTTCCTTTAGGCGAGACGATCGGTTTACTTACCGGCACGGACGGCAAGCTTGGCGCGCACGCTTCGATGGCCTCGGATTCTGGTCCATTATTATTTAATGATTTAAGAGATACTTCCTACGAGCGAATCTAGTAGCGGAATGAAATGAGTTCCACACTGGGACAGATCTGTGAGGTAGGTGTGTGGAGTAGGTCGTCGAATAACACCATTTTAGCGACAGGTGACGCCATAATGTCCTTAAGTTGAGCTTTACAACAAGTAGCTCAGCATTATTATTCCCTCAAATCGCTCTGTTTATTTCTCAGATATAGTATTCCTTTCTCTTCTGCGTGTTGCTCTTTAGGCAATTGGAAACTCGCCATATCATCCAGACTAAGTTTATGCTGCGATTGATGCTAAATCTATAGGTCATTTAGGCTTGGCGTTCTCAAGAGTCAAGATGATCCATCCGTGTCGGGCCGTGTCCGGTTCCGTATCCGTGTCCGCTTGGATTGAAGCATCAAGCCAGAAAAAGCGACACTTCCTAAGATAGATGGAGTATCCAACATGATCCGGAGTCATTTATGCAGTTGAACATGGCTGAACCTTTGCATCATCTGTTTTTCAAGACGTGATATTGATTCAGATTCATATTTACCCCCCAGGAAACTTGAGACTAAAATGGATCATGAGATAGCATAACGCTCACATGATTTTACTTTCATACAAAAGAAAATAAACTAGCTGAGGAGATCAGTAAAAGGATCCAGCAAAGGGAGTACCTCAGAATTCTTCCCAATCCAGGACTGACTGCTAGAACAGAAAGATGCAATCAGCAGTGCCCCATAAATCTCATCTTGCTAGCGTCTTGCAACACCAACACGGGATGGTATCAGATAGGCGGGCCGAGCATTGGTCGAAGACGTGCCAGTATTGCGCAACCTGATTATCCTAGGTCTTTGGATGCGTAACTAATAGATAAAAGGAAACTCACTGCATGGGATACCGTACGATTTCTGTTGCTTCGCATTCTTTTTGCTCGAATAGTGTTACGCTTGCATAGTATCTGTCAGACGTTGCTCCAAATTGCGAACCATCATGGACGTGCGAAATGAGAAAGACTCCCAGGCCACAAGCGCCGAGTTGAGCCCTATAAGTGAGGAAGAAGAGAAGAAACTCGTACGAAAGTTAGTTGTCAGATATACCATCCTAGCAACGCTTTTCGCTGATATTATAGGGTTGACTTGCTCCTCATGCCCCTTTTAGTACTTGGCTTTTTTGCTCTCCAACTTGATAGAGGCAACATGTAAGGACTCAAGACGATTAGATGAGAGCAGATACTAACTAAGTGCAGCGGCAACGCCCTGACCGATTCTTTTCTCGCCGACGTGGGAATCACGCAAAACCAATTCAATGTCGGTCAACAACTTCTTTCAGCAGGTATTATCATCTTCGAGGTGGGTTTCTTTGACCTTGTTCGATATCTTGTGTGCTGATCTACGTGTACAAGATTCCAAGCAACCTTGTGCTCTATCGAATTGGACCTACCCTCTGGATTGGAGGTCAAATCATTGCCTGGTACGTAATCAGCCAGATTCAGGTTCTCCTTGGAGTCATTTTACCAACAACGATATACAGGGGTCTTGTCGCAACATTTCAAGCTTTCCAGAAGGGTCTCAGTCCTTTTCTTGCTACTCGCTTTCTCATTGGGTACTTGAAACCTTCCTGTCAAGCTGCCACTTCGTTGAAACTGACCAGCTATCTCCAGAATGTTTGAAGCTGGGTTCATCCCGGCAAGCCTCTTTACCATCACTCGCTGGTACAAAAAGGACGAGATCAGCAAGCGATTCTCATGGTTCTTTCTAGGCAATCAGCTGGCCTCGGCGCTGTCCGGCATCATTGCATATGGAGTGTAAGCGACAACGAGCTCCAATATTCATCAAGACACAATCTCACATTGATATTTAGACTTC
The DNA here is from genome assembly GCA_013266185.1 of Fusarium sarcochroum. Classification (NCBI taxonomy): domain Eukaryota; kingdom Fungi; phylum Ascomycota; class Sordariomycetes; order Hypocreales; family Nectriaceae; genus Fusarium; species Fusarium sarcochroum. The sequence continues at coordinate 36,019 of JABEXW010000177.1, forward strand.
ATATGCGTGGTATAGCTAACCTCACGGGGTGGCAATGGCTCTTCATTGTGAGTACTTGTTTTCTGTAGGACAATCTGAAACGCTGACTTTCCCCAGCTCGAGGGTCTTTTTACTGTCATTATTGGGATCACCTTTATCCTCATGTTCCCGAATGAAGTCAACAACCCTGTATCGTTGGTTGGTATCCGCTACTTTAACGACAGAGAGACCGAAATTCTTTCCCAGAGAGTGTTGCGTGATGACCCTTCAAAAGCAGTTCTTCGACGTCATATTAATCGCCAGGAACTCATAGCCGCTGTAAGTTGATTATCGCGTCCCAATGTTATCAACCGTGCTCTAATTCTCATGCTCTGTATAGTTGACGAACTGGCGCCTGATTCCCCATATTGGCCTTACCATTACCGGCTTGGCAACGGCCTCTGCATTTGGTTCGTACGCGCCGTCTTTAACCAAGGGCTTTGGATTTGGTCGTCTAGAATCAAACGCTCTTGTTTCTATAGCCTACTGGATTCTTCTAATCTTCATCCTTTTCTGGGGATGGTTTGCGTAAGTGATGTCTGATTGTTTTGCACCCTGAAGAAATAGTTAACACGTTTGAAGGGATCGAGTTCGAGTGCGCGGCTTAGTTGTTACCGCTGGACTCCTGATCTTTTGGTCCTTTAATGTGAGTGATACCTCATCACGTCTATTAACACTACCATTGCTTATACTTTGACAGATCGCCAATCAGACTCTTATAGAGTCAAAGAACGGAACACTCAGGTTCATAATGCTAGCAGCTGCGATCTCCGTCTCGTGGCCATGGCGTAAGTTCATGAGTTCCAGCTTATGAGCATCGAGACTTATCTTGACTTCTAATACTTGCATTGCAGATCCCATCAATGGTTCTTGGGTATCTTTGAATGCCAAATCGGCTGGCGAGCGATCGGTTTCTATGGCTATCCACATCATGGCTGCGAACTGCTCTGGCTTGATAGGTAGCCAAATCTTCCGATCAGAAGATTTGCCAATCTACCGAAGAGGCTGGACAGTAATCGTCTGCCTCTCATCCGCCGCCGTTTTCTTTTCGCTTTGGGCCAACTTGCAGTATTACCTTGGCAATGGCCGCAAGCTTCGGCGAAGTGGTCTTCCCTTCGCTTACTAAAAAAGCCCCGGCGAACAGTGTCAGATAATCAGCATAATCTACGACAGTTTCAATGCCATCTTATATTATTATATACTCTACTAGCACTCTTGAGTCTAGTTTTGAACGTATCTTGCCTTTTGCCTTCCACCTTTTACTGATTTGTGATAAGTGCGAACGGGGATAGAGATAGTTGATTACAATCTTGCCTAGTAGGAATATGGAATCTTTATCTACAGTTACTCCAGGCTTGTCACCAAGAGGTAAGCAATAAGATTGTGTCGAGCCAGGGACAAAAATCTACCTTTAACCTGTCGAATTTGAGAGACATGGTTGGGTAAATAGGGCATGCTTTGCCTCGTGAGTATGAGAGCGAGAAGGAGGAGCCACAAGGGGAGTGCATAATCCCGCCCTGCAACCACCTTTGGATTGATAATCACCTAGTCAATTAAACCACCTTGGAATTATTACCAGACCAAGTCATGTCATCCAGCAGAATCTTGAGATCGATGTTCTACCTTAGATGAGGTACCGCAGAGTTCTTATAAGACCCGATCTAAATTAATATGAGGTATTAATAAGATTTAAAGAATCATCCTAAAATTAGGATGATTATTCGACCCCTTTTGCGCCTTACATATGTTTCAAATCCCAGTATGATCCCCTTCCGTATCAAGTTTTTCTGGGACCACATGCCAGTTTATCACGTCAGTCTTCGCAAACATAACCGACGGCCCTGTGCCGTGCGATGCCGTGCCGTTCCCGTCCCCGTTCCGCCGGCAATAAGACGGAAAGGTAGCGCACTTAGAAACAAGCCCAGGGGTGCAAAATAGCTTCCATTGCACCATCGCGACAGAAATCAGAGCATAGCGACAGGTTGAACGTTCCAGTAGATCAAGATTGATCAATCCCCAGACTTAAAAGCATCAAGACTCTCCTTATGGTTCTCAGTATTCTAAGGACAGTGCACCTCCCTTGATTAAACAATTCATTTTTAACATCCACCATTATGAAACGCTCAGGCCTGTCCGTCCTCTTGGCTGCTGGTGGGTTCGCGAGTACCGTTACCGCCAGCTGGCAATATCGTACAAGGCCAGAGCTCAACATCCCTACTCTCAACATCACTGTTCCAGCAGACCACGATCTAGTGGAGAAGGGATACATTTTTGTGGCCCCCTACGAAGGTTTTGGTGAGGGTCACAAAGGACCTGTCCAGCCTGGAGCATACATCTATCGCGACGATGGGGAGCTCGTCTGGTCTGGCCTTGGCTACCATGCTGGATGGGTGGCCAATTTTGTCCCAGACGTTTGGAATGGCAAGCCGTATCTGCGGGCGTTCCAGGGCACGCTTGATGGACATCATGGGAGAATGTATGGCTTTCACACGCTACTTGGGAGCGACTACCAAGTCGCTAAAGTTGTAGGCGTCGGATCCCACAAAGTTGTTTCGGCTCACGAGTTTCGATTGATTGATGGAAAGTCGGCATTGGTAGAGACACCGATTCCTAGAACTATCTCTCTCAAACCATGGGGGGGCCAGGATGACCAGAGTTGGATTGTTTCTGCTGGATTTCAAGGTAAGTTCTTGATCAAACGCGAGGAATGGTCCTAACTTTTCCAGAGGTGGATATCGAGACCGGCGAAGTTCTTTTCGAATGGCAAAGCCTAGACCATGTCGACCCTAAATGTAAGTTACCTGATTCAAGTTATGACTCAAAATTAACATTCTTTTCCAAGACAGCGCCTTTCCACTTGACTTTGGAGAGGGTCTCCCTGGTACGGGCCGGAACGAAACCGACGCTTGGAACTATTTCCATATCAACAGTGTGGACAAAGATGACGAAGGCAACTATCTCTTGTCAGCCCGCAACATAGCTGCCATTTTTAAAATCAACGGAACGAGCGGCGACATCATCTGGCAACTTGGAGGTTTTCACGGCGGCTCATCCTTTGAGATACTCGAAGAAGATCATTTTGCTTTTCAGCACCACGCCCGCTTTCACGGTCGGTCTGCAAGCGGCAACCTCGAAATCATATCTTTCTTCGATAACGGCGCTCACTCAGCCCCTATCAAGACTTACCCTTACTCGCGAGCAAGAATCTTTGAGCTAGATCACAACAAGGGTACTGCAAAGGCAATCAAAACGTTTGACGCTCCGGATAGGTTGTCGGCTCGCACGCAAGGAAGCGTTCAGATGCTCCCAAACGGAAACGTATTCGTTAATTGGGGCGAGGCAGGTGCTGTAACCGAGTATAGTGCGGATGGAAAGGTTTTGTTCCACGGCTACCTCGACTCTGCTCCCCAGTCTTTCTTGGTACAGAGTTATCGGGGGTTCAGAGCCAACTGGACTGGCACACCAAGCGAGGAGCCTGCTATCATTGCTCTTGAGGGTGAAGGAGGCTCAGGAGTCGATGTGTTCGTTTCGTGGAACGGAGATACTGAGACGGATACTTGGAGGTTCTATGGTCGGCTTCCGACGCAATCACAGGATCGATTGATTGCAGAGGTCAAACGAGAGGGCTTCGAGACCTACGCGCACTTTGCCGATCTGTCAGACAATCAAGACATTGTCTTCACCGCGGAAAGTGTGGACTCGAACAACAACGTTCTGCGGCGCACCAGAGCGGTTGCTGTATCGGGTGATCTGAATTATAGACCATCGTCAAATTCATGGCCAGTCTTCAGTCCTGTTGAGCTCTAGAGACTGTTTTGATTAGGCTCTTAGAACTCATATCCTGAAGACGTTCCCCATATTTGATGTACTAGGTGTTTAGCTAGTGGTCTTGTTGTTTGGGAAACACTTCACTGAATACAGACTTGATGATGCCGACGGCCCTATTGTAAGCTACGATTATCACATCAAGCCAGATAGAAGATAGAAATACTTAGGCAGTCTAAAACTGGCTTACTGTACAGGCACCAATTGTAATCTGTACTTTCCCTAAACTTATTAACAACTTTACCCTGAAGCTGAGAAACTTGGAACACTAACCCTACCTCTGCCCATTTAGAGAGTTGCGATTCTCCATCATCTTAAAAAGCGGAATGGGGCGCATGAGATTACCCTATGCTGCCAGTGTCTACAAGGTGCGAGCAGTAGATGTAGTACATGTCTCACGAATCTATTGAAGAACTCTTGATAAGAAGGGTTTGGGGTAAAGGGTTTCCGAGCGCTCGTGTGGGCCGGGCTTTCGGGATTTCCTTGCACGGATGGTGGACTTACAGGGTCGTCTATCGCTCATGCTGTAGTTACATACATAGAGCAAATTATCATTGACAAATTCAACAAGCGGGTTTAGCTCAGTTGGGAGAGCGTCAGACTGAAGTCAAACTTCAATCACTATCTGTTGATATCTGAAGGTCATGTGTTCGATCCACATAAACCGCATGTTTCTTTTTACAAATTTCCTCATCAGTTTGTGAGTCCATCGATTCATTTTTGCATGCTTCGAGGAGAATGCTAATCAGGAAGACTTATTCATGGACATTTCTGTGAGTCAGATCGCTCGCTGTAGGCAAGACGCTGAGTGCGAGGATGCTATTATGCTAGGTATTCTTGTGATGACTAGAGTCTCGAGGGAAGAAGAGCAGGCAGGCTTTTTATAGCCCTTTACGGAGGGAAGAGTTATATTGCTAAGGGATAAGATTTCTTGCTATGTATCTTGAAACCTTGATTTTTGGCGACTGTGTGCAAATAGGGTTATTATGCTCGAGAAGCGAAAAAAAAAAAGTTTTCTTTGCAGAGGTTAAAGGCATGCCCTTGTTTATTTGAGGCCAAAGCAGGAATGAGGTAGCAGGCCCTCACACCTGAGGCCCACAGCAATGACAAAACAGTGATCACTTGAGTCCTTGTTGGATTTTGCTTCTTTCTTTTTTCGAGTTCACTTGCTCGACTGTGGATCACTGTACAGTGCTTCAAATCAACCTGTGTCCATTCATAGACGTAAAATCATGTCGAGGACGACAATTCATTACTATCACCATTTCCTAATTCCGTCCTCTTCACAATCTCAAACGCTTTAGATAACCGAATCCTAAAGCCCTTCTCAACGCCAACTGTTGCAGCTGTTATTAGTCCAAGATCCAAAGCCAGCGTAGTGGTGCGAGATGCAAGAAAGTTGAACTTACGGATGACCAAGTGGGCATATTTCGAAATCACAGGCGCCCAAATCAGCACTGCCACTAGTTGTCCTACACTCCATGTACCCGTTTCGCCTCGCAGGAGAAGATTCAGCAGAGGAGCTCTAATGACAGCTAGCCCAAAACAAATGCAAGCAATGGCACCTGCTTCCGCAACACAAATTGCGAAATGGGCCAGTTTTATCATCGTCCACTTCGTCCAGTCCAGCGCTACCGACTGTCTCTTCAAGAGGGACTCGTGCTTCTTCGAATACCAGGCGGTATTGCTCATGATGCTCCAAAGTTTGATCCACCAGAGGATGGCGAGTAAGCCGAGAAAGGCGTAGATACTCCCTGCAGGAAAGGTGTACCAGTAGAGACCATCACGCTCTTCAACGCAAAAAGTCCGAAGTGAAGGGTGGCCGCCGCATTCTTCCAGTACATTCTGGCCTTGGAACATCTTGTATATCCTGTCGGGATCCGGGTTTGCTGCCGTATCCGCGGCAACTCCAGCCAGAACTAACGCAAGTGTGGATAGAAGTAGATAGTACATTGAGTCAAGTTGTGCTCGACGAAGACTTATCTGGCCAAGGATGATGGGCCAGGCTCCCATACCAGCGAGAAATTGGATACTGTCACGATTCCAAAGAAGACTCTGCCAGTTTTCTGCACCAGTGAAGATAGCTGATCGAGAGCTTGCGTTTATCAAAGCGATCTCAATGGCAACGACGAAAAAGCATTGGGCTTCGTGAAGTTCTGCGAGAAAAGTGCTGGTAGCGTGAGCTAAGTTTGTTCGCTCTAGACGTTCCAAGCCTGACACGCGGTGGGTCAACAAGTTGGACCTGGGATTTGGCTTTCGGAAGAGGTGGGTGAATATGGAAGTGGATGTGTTGATAAGTTTGTTGATTTTCAGTAAAAGGAAGAACAGCCATGCAAATACTACCATTGCTGTTTGGGTGATGTATGTTATCAGAACCTGCCAACCAGTAAGTATCAGCCCAGTCAGATGTCAAAATCTCGACTCACACCAGGACCAGCGATATCAATATTGATGTCACTTTCTAGCCCACCGCACAGTGACTCCAAAGCCTCATACATCTTGATCCACTGAACCGCGTCGCCCTTGGCGTATCCGGAACCAAGCCGACCGAGGGAGCACTCGCCCATGCTCTTATCACGGCAACTAGCTGCAGCGCACTCATATGTAAGGTTGAGAACGCTTTTACCGTCGAAATTAGTCTCATTGGTGATTGCGAAATCCCATAATGCACTCGTTATCTGCTCCTTCGATGTCTCATTTCTCGATTGACTTGGCGGCTGGTCAAGGTTGGAAAAAGTTGTGTTTGCAAGTTCCAACGACGCCAAGGAAAGACATTGCCAAATGGTCTTCCACGAGTCGAACAAGCTTTCTGGGTCAGTGCATATCTCAGGACAGGTCTTCTCGCCGGGAGAACCATTATGTCCGAGGCAAGCGTCGTAGAGTAGTGTTATTGGCTGAGCAGTTGTCAAGTCCCCTCCTTTGTCAATCTTGGTGAAGAGGTCCCATGATTGAAAGAGCGTCTCTCTTAGAATTGTGCTTGTATCAGGTCGTGGCGCGTCGTTTTGGGTGAAACCATTGTTCCATACAGTGTCAGTAAGAACCCTGACTATCCCCTGATCCATGGCGATAGGTGGAATCGGGTTGACATGCTGGCGCGTCGGCGAACAAGACGTCTTCTCAAGGATTCGTCTGCCAGAGGCTATTAGTCGATCCCGCGGACGAGATGCTGATGTTGATGAGATAATTTAGTGATTGAGTTTCACTTGTTGGTTGGAAGCAAGACGCGATTGCATCACGTGTCTTCACCTGATATATCCCTGTTTCTTCCGCCAATCATTATGCTTCTGTGTTACTTATCCCTGTAGACCTCATTAGCACCGGAGCGCTAACTAGCTGGTAGGATAACAGTGTATTATATTTCTAGATTGATAGAAAAGTTGTCATGTATTAGGCGCCAATACATAGAAGTAAACCAGACATATTAACATAGTTTCTTTGGAATGTTGTATCACTTGTATCTACCTAATACTGCGCTCCTGTGTCACTAAGAACGGGCGATGAGATACGAGAATCTGGATACCTTACAATTAAAAACCGATCTGGTTTCTGCGCTGCCTGCGCGAATCCTGCCAAGCGTCGTCTTCTCCAACTCTTCCGCTTATTCTTGTCGTTGTACATTGGACCAGAAAACGGGCTCTGATACCACGTCCACGCTATTGCCAGAACGGAAACAGTTCTCTATAATGAATCCCCCCAACTTTCTCATCTATAGACGGCAGTGAAGTTTCACATTCTTCGTCCAAGTTCTGGTCGTGGAGCTCTCCTGTCTCGGAATCTTCCGAAGACACCCCAAGCAGCTCATTCTGCCATTTCTGTGACCGGTGCAGAGCTCTAGTGCGTACTGGATTGTTATGCCAGCCTTTAACCCATAGCAATTTCGCAAGCTCCTCCTCGATCTGTATTTTTTGTGGAAAGACTGACCACGGGGCACCCAGCGTTGGGTAGAATCGGTGGTTGTCGAAGAACACCCAGGCCCGTTGTCGATATACCGTCCGCAGAAGCGATTCAGCGGATAAAAACGTAGGGTAAAGTACATGGTACATGTTTGAATCACCTCCTTGGGTCTCATCCTTGATGGGGTACTTCGGAGAGAACTCGTTAAGGCTGTGAACGAAACGAGAAGAGTGGTACCTTGATTCATAGAATTTCGTAAACCACATCTTCAGGTCCTCTCGCTCTTGCGTCCCGGCAGTGGCGAGTTGGAGAAGCGCCGTGGCAAGATCGAGGCCGGACCTCTTGAACTCCCATACCATCCCGTACTGATAACCTGATAGTCCCATGTCAGAAGCATAGACATCAGGGTTGACATAAAAGACGTCTGGATACAACAATCCTGTGGTACAGAGAGGATCGGAAGGAATTTCTGGTAGCCAGGAGTCGCCACACTGAGCAAACATAGCTGCGTAAAGCGAGCGAACGTATACTTCCACGCATCGAACAGCCTCCCGTTCGAACTTGGTGAGCGTTTTAATCGGACCGATCTTGCACTCAAGCTCATAGTGCAGAAATGCCCTCAGAAGCCGCCTCCTCTCTGGGCTTGAAAGGTTGGTGGAGTCAAACCTAGTAGTCACCTTCCGCGCTTTAAAAACTAGACTGTTCTGAGTCGAAAATATGTCAGGAATGCAAAGATACTGTCGTGGTTGGAACGTGGCAGTTGCCTTGGTAAGATAATCTTCAATGAAGAATAACAGTCCGGTGTGTAGCTGATCGAGTTGATCGAGACGATCGAGCCGTTGGATATTCCAAGTTTTCAGAGGATTTGGCAACTCGTTCTTCGTCTAGGAGTGTAGATATTTCCGAACTGTTTTGGAATACCTCTTTGGGATATTTGAAGAGTGAGTAAGGATAATCACCATGGCGTCCTGGACCATATCGTCGTCAAAATCAGCCAGCGGCCTAAGAAAACTCCGTTGAATGCACGCTTTCGATGTAAGGTATTCATGAAACATGACTGGCGAGACTTGAATGAGTTGCGATATAGATGTCGTGCATAGAATCAAGACTTGCAGACGTAGCTCTGCTGGTAGCTTGAGGAAAGGATCCATCTTGGTTGTACGTCTTGCAGACTGGCGAGGAGTGCAAGGCGAATATGTGAAGCTATAGACTTGCGATTGCTTGTAAAGGTTGATGGAATGGCATGAAAGAGGGAGAGATGTTCTTGGGGCTGGCACGATTTATACCCACTGGAAAACTTTGAAGAAGGCTGCAGAATTGTTGTCCATGACTCAGTACCAGATAACAACAATGCACTATTAGTTAAACCATATGTAGGCATTTGCCCAAATTCTTGTGCGGCACGACTTTAAAATGAGCTTTCGGATGCCATCATAAGGTTCGTAGAAGCATAAAACAAATTATTACAAAGCCTTGAGTTTATACCGAAGTTTACGACGTTCAGGTTAAGCTTTAGTTAAAAAGCCAAATTTTAATGCTAAGGAGAATTTCCTTGCTGGGTCTGCCAATTTGACATATTTGATGCAATCCCCGTGTGCTCTTATGGTGTAGCCTTCGTGCTAAGCCGGTAGCGTTAGAGCGAACTGTACTCCTGTGGTTAGTCAGAATGGCTATCTACCGGATTCATAGTTATTTAGGCTGACCTCTCCGAGGGTTATAGGACCTAATAATAGAGTATCGGGTGAGCTGAACGAGGTAGGGCATCAATACCGTCGCCTCTTGTTCGTCGGAACGAGATGAGTAGCAGAATGTCAATTCAACAGTCCAGCACTCTGTTGTGAATGTGGGACAGTCAAAACAAGAGAAATAGATACAGTCATCTCCAACTGTAACTTGTCGGGAATGGGGAGGTGATAGCATATCAGCATGTTCATTGGACTTATCAACAGCTAAAAGAGTGATGGAATAATCGCTGAAATTTACGCTCCGAATCACGGGATGCCTGCGAGACTCCCTCCCTTCTCTAAATGCAGATACGATTCCTTACACCCGCATCTCTCAGATTGACCTTGAGTCAAGCCGTAAAGCCCTGTATCAGTGGACCATGTTAAGTGCATGGATTTCGTGACGAAAGCCATTGCTTCTCGTCCACTCAAGGTCAAAAGCAATGCTGAGCTATCAGGAGATGTTGATGGTTCATCGCTAAGACTTGATGAATGGTGGATGATGACCCAAATGGAAGGAATGGTGAAAGGGATTTTGGATCTCTTCGTTGTTTGCCCGGCCGTTGGCTCTTTGCCTCCAGGCTTAAGTCGAGCATTTCCTCGAAAATACGTCGACTGTCGATAGATGGTGGCTGTTTTGATGGATGGTGTGTGGTGGGTAATGTTGGTGGCCGTCAGGACAATATACATTGGCAGTGCATCTGCGTTCCACATATTCGCTGGATATGCTTAGGAGGGAGTGTCTTGAAGTCCGTGATGCCAGCGAAGTTTTGGCTGCTGGTCATACTGTTTTCGACACTGAGCGGCATCTGGAATTCCTCGTGGTAGCCCGGGGTGGAGATCCGAACCGAAGTTTGAGGTTGATACGAGTATGGTCAGGGATACTGAGATATCGGTCGGGTGCGAACGGAGTTTGAGCTGCATATGCCTATGCTGGTGGTAAATATGGAAATGGCTGGGGCGTGCATACGACACTTCCTTCCTTTCTTCGCTGTCATTGAATAGTGGTGTAAGGGGATGGCTCATTGACATCGCAGCCACAGATTTATTGCGGCATTGAGATCGGTGTCTGTGATGGGCATGGAGAAGAATCAATGTCGGTATGATATGGTCTCAAGCGACTGCTCTGGATAAAGAAGCCAGGGTAAGTAGGCGAGTCTTGTTCCGGGGGTTAAGTTCGTCTTAGCCGCCTTGTGCTAAGGAGTTGATCGTCGATAGTACGTAGAAGTGCGAACCCATCGTCAAAGTGCTCGGCTTGCCAAGGGTAGCTGAGTCTAAAGCATAAATTGGCAAAGCTCCGAAGATATTTGAAGATATTTGCATCAGCTGTGTATGACTTCAGACTAGATTTTAGATGGATTGAACAAGCTTTAGGCTTCTGTTGAAGGACATAGTTCGACTAGGAGCAGTGTGTATATGCGCCCCTGCTACTCCTCCATGGGCCAGGGCTTCGTCTGAGCCTCCGCCTCCTGGTCGGGCACAGGGCGGGCGTAAGGGACGAGCGAGGGAACAGGAAGAAAAGCACAACGCACTTCTGAGGGACCGGCCGTATGGGTACAGTTCACTATTCTCTCGCCGGACACACGAAGGCTATGCCGAGAGTACACGCACAGACTCCATCAAGTTGGTCGAAGTGGCCCGTCTGCTGCGTGCTATTCAAGCCAGTAGGAGGAGGAGGAGGATTTTGGTCACTGTGGATCTACCGATACGACGATCCAGCACCCTTTGACGACTAGGCGGCGACTTGACGTGAACTTGAGGGTGATTCGTTGGCCACAACCACCAGGACGCAAGTGTTTGTTTGTTATTATGATGCTAAGGAAACCCCGACGAACCCGAGGAAAAGATCACTCGTCCTCTCCTGAAGGGGAAACGTACACAACCATTGACGAGGTCGCATCTGGTCTTCATTGAAGGTCCTGAAGTCTGATGACTCCCTTAAACACCTACGACCACACAAACTCTCTTGATGAAAGGGTATTATGTATTACTGTAATAAAAATATGTGATATGTGTTTTTCTTATGAACCCCTGCTGCTCGACATAGAAGGCCCCCTGCTTCTCTCCTCAACGGTAACCCCCTCCTTAGGATGTCCCGTATTTGACGTCAAAGGCAACTCATCCACCGACTCAGATCGTCTTGTAAATGGGTTAGTCTTGGGATTCGCCTCCACCGTGACCTCAAACTCTGTTCGTCGATGGATTCCCGGTCCACCGTTGTGTCGGTCTGCAGTGCGTGTCAAATCCTCATCAGAGTCGCCAGCCACGACCTTTGATCGATGCGTCATATGAACATTGTTTCCCTGGGCCCATGGGGCGTCGTTTGTTCGGTGGGGGTTGCTCTGGAGGTGGTTTGAGTGTGACATCGAGGGGTAGTAGTCGTCAGGGTTCTCGCCCTTTGCGAGGCGGGTGATGAGCTTGGCCATTGACATTTCGATGTTGAGCTTGACCATGTATGCGACGGGGTGGAATTGGATGTATACGACTTGGTTCGGGAGCGACATGAGGCCGATGAGCATACCCTGGGCAGGAAGTTAGAACCGGTTGGGTCGGTGCGAGCAGATACGGAAGTACTTACGTCCATGAGGATAGAGATAACCATGAGCTTGGCGTTGAAGCCGACGAGAGGCTCATATTTCTTCAATCGGTGCTGCTCGACGAGTCGCTTCTTGACGGTTCGGAGGAAATACCAGTTAAGTCCGGCATCAACGATCAAGATCAGAACCTTGGAGACTCGGTCCCAGACTTCATTGATACGAACAATACTGCAAGAGTCAGCCCTCTTCATCAATACAATACTGAGTAAGTCAACTTACAGGTCACTGGTAGGAGGAACAGTGTGCGACGGGATCCAAATAGCAAAGACGGCAATGTTGATAAGAGTGATACCCAAAGCGGTGCCCCATTTCAGCTTAAAGATAGTAGATCGATGCTCGGCGATGATAGAAATTCGGTTGACGATGATCTGCATAAGCAGCTGGACTTCGAAGACCCAGAAGAAGAGGATGAAGAAGAGAACGGGGACACTAGAGATGTTAGTCCAATGCTTCCAAGACAAGTCAGATGCTTGGTGTCTTACCTCGGGCCAATAATTCCGTCGAGGAAGATCCATCCGATGATAGCGATAATAACGTTGGCGAGAATCTCACCCCAAAGCATATAGATGTATGAACTTCGCAGGGGATTCCGGTTCCTTCGAGTCTGCTTCCAGGCCTCCCAAACAGTAAGCAAACCAAAGCCGAGGGTGAACCCCATGGCAATGGAAGCGATCTTGATATCCGTTGTAGTAGCCGACATGATCAATGAACGAACTCTTTTTCTCACAAGCTTCGAAAAAGGAATGATCGACCCCTAGGAGAAAAAAGCAAAAGACGGAAGCAAAGCAGATCTGGGGTTCGGAAGGATCAAGTTGGTTTATAGGTCGTCTGCAGGATTTAAGGTACAGTCGACCACGTTGTTTGACTCCTTCCAGAACCGGGCGCCCCGCTGCACGTCAAGCGTTAGAACGTGTCAGTACAACGGGACGAGAGCCAGGAATGGCCTGGCGTGTGGGTGGCGAAAGGAGCATTTGGCTTTTTAGCCGTGCGTCTAGATGAGATACGTCCTACGCTGTGACTCTGTGCTTTGACTTGGCGGCGATGAAGACATCTGATTTGACAGACAGGGTGTCAACGCTTTGACATATTGCAGACTGTTAAAGACATCGTCAAGGACGCCATCCCTGCTGGGTTACCCGAGTGCGTGGACCTGGAATTGGTGCGCGCATGACATGATCGCCCCGACGATCCATCATCTGCAAGGGGGAGTATCAAGTATTGCATTGAGCGGGGGAATATTCCCGTTCCAATCTCCGTTCTCCGTCTTGGTGGTCCTCCAATACGTACAGTTACAGCTAGGTAGTATCGTAGGGTTTTGTCATGCCTCCGACGGACATATCCTCCCTCGGGCCTTTTTCCCCTTCCCCATATCCTTCTAGACTACTATTTCCGACCCCCCTCCACAAAACCTCGTCCACCACTAACATGCACCACACTCGACTCGAGTCAGGGGTAGAAGAGGGCTATCGACTGAGTCGAGCGCCACAGACGATTGGCGTGTCAAATTTCGGCACTTGGGAATCCTTTGAGAAATGGGCTCCGTTGCCAAGTCGCTTTACTTCCGCTTTGGTCCTGGGGCCCAAGTCACTGGGTCTCCTCAAGTGCGGAATGGAAGCGCCGGATGCTTTTTGGGTGCTGACTTGGGATTAGTTCGGACGAAATGGTCAGAGGCGCTTTGACTTGAAACGAAACACTCGACAAAGTCAATGATTCGACGTGCATTTTGTTGAAGGTCTACTTGAGATAGTGCTAAACGCACCTTTCGACAGTGGACTGATCTTCTCGTGATTTCGTATTATTTGAGTCAAGGACATCAAGCACGCTTAGTTTATTCAGATTCATGTCGTCAATCAACTAAACAGCATGCATCACACTGCCAGAACAGTATAGTATTCCAATGCTAACGCCTTTTTTATCACGTCATAGACACCAAGAAGGCCAGTAACTTCAACGTTGAAACCGGAAAAACTGCCTCACGACAGCCAAGCTTTTCACTACTGTTTTTAGTTCAATTTTGAAAGATTCCCCTGCGCCAGCATTCCAAGCACCAGCGGGAAGTAAGCGCGGCAGTTACCACAGCATCACACCTCGCCACACAAAAGTTAAGCTCGTCGTTTCGACAGTCAGCACTAGATCACCAACATGACTCGGCCGAACATGTCGGCCAACTTTATGTGGCTTCAACACAACAGTGAGCGCCCTGCACTAGGTAAGCTACCTCGCGTCGCTTCGAACATCACGTCCAAGCACAGCAGGATCGTGGAGATCATTTTAGTCAATAATGCCTCGGTAATAAACCAAGCCAGGGTCGTGTTCGGTATGGGGTCCGATATTGATCCACGAACCATGTGGACTGTTGATGCACCCCGGTCTGAAGAGGCTCAACAAAACTCCACAAGGTCTTATACCCTACACGTCACTTTTTCCTCTTAAATGTTTGATGTAAACCCGGAGCTTTTCTCAAGAGACAGTAGAAAGTGTGAGCTGTCACATATCCTCCTTTATATTGACCATGGCTTTGTTTCATGCTAAAATTTGAGCCGGAAGAAATGTGTCAGGATTCAAGATGTCAGGATGTCTTCGGAAAACTATTTCCAAACTCCCACCACAGCATGTGCGTAAATGATTAAGGTATCAACCAAGTGACTGTTATGACTTTTTTTCGACTACCGGTCTAGAAAACTAGTGGCTGTTTCGAGAATTCCTTTTCCTTTCGCGTAAACGCTCCAGATCAGCTTCAGCACTCTTCATCCCAGACGGCAACAGGTGATAACTCCGAAGAACATTCCGCGTCTCTTGAGATATTTCCCACCCTCCACCCAGTTGTTCCTCCCATATCTCCAACCTGTGGGCAGGCCGAGCAGTTACCGGATCTTCAGGTCCAAGAACTACTTTCAAGGTATTGATACACTCTCCCATCAACGCCACGGCTTCTTCATACAAGCCCAAGTCAAACTTAACAGTGGCCAGTTCGTACTGAAACACAGCCGTGCCCAAGCTCACCTTTCCATAAACTTTCCATGAAATGACCATCGCCTTTTCCAGGAAGTCCGCAGCTGCTGGTAGCTGGTTCTGAAGATTGCGTGTCGCGGCTTGATGCCGAAGACTATCCAGTAGTGTCGAGCTGTTTTCACCAAACACCATTAAACTAGTATTGCACACCTGTGAAAATAGATTTTGAGCATCCTCGATACTACCTTGCCCAAGATAGGCTACTCCTAGCTTCAGCATAAGGTTCAAAGCCTCGAGATGCTCGTCTCCCAACCAACTCTTTACCAGGGTCAACGTCGTTTCGTAGGCCGCCGACATCTCCTGCCAAGACTCTCGGCTGACGTACGCTTTGTTCAGCCGCTTTGTTGAGGTCAGAGGTGTCTCATCCTCGTATTCCAACCAAGCTTGAGGGACTGTGATATTCTGCAAGCTGAACGATTCCGCCTCCCCCAGCCCAAGATCCATGAGGTGTCGCGTGGTCATACGAGAGAGGAATCTGGCCTTGAGCTCCCCATAATTGACTTTCGCGACCATGCTCTGTAACTGCAAGACTGAAACGGTGTGCGATAAGAAAGTAGTGCTGCACCATGTCGGTAGACTGGGTTGAGAATAGTACATATTCCATATCGTCGTCAGCGCCGCTCTGGTGTAAGATACCATTTTGTTTTCCTGAATGAGCCATCTGCGTATGAACACTTGGACAAGCCGATGTACGGTAATACTGTTATCTCGTGCTACCGATACCAAGGAGAAATTCTTGAGAACGTCAATAGCCCTGATGCGCTGCAAAGGCCATCGAGTTTTGTGCTTACGCTCCATGTAATCGTCCAGGAGGCTTTCGTGAATCGAATGACAATCTAATACGCTCATGAGGGAGAGTAGTTCGCCGGCTAATGTGTTCTTGACATGGAGAAACGATAACATCCATACTTCAGCCACAGTCTGGAGTGTTTCGGGGCTCTTCTCAAATGTTTCAAAGTCCTCATCAACCAGTTTGATACGGCCTGTACGCCTGTGCTCGAGAAAAAGCGCAAGATATAGACTTGAAGGCATCTTATTCTCATGTATGAACGCAGCCGCTTGGACTAACGCAAGAGGATTATACTCGAGTCGGGATGCCAGATTTGTCAAGTTCGAGGGTTCAAAAAGTGGTCCCTTAAAGTTGGGAGTCAGTAGGCTTCGAGCCTCGTCGTCTGTGAATCGATCCACTTCGAAGAAGTGCTGGCCCTTGGTAACTCTGATGGCCACTTCGTGACTTGTAGTGGTGACAAGCAACATCCCCTGCCTACAAGCTGGAAGGTACTTCCTGATTTTCTCGTCATCACAAAAGAGCCCCACGTCGTCAGCACCATCGACAATCATGAGCCAAGGTTTTTGGTGTTCGACTTGTAGCCATTGCTTAACCAACGCTAAAATATCTGTGTTGGGATCATCGTGGCCTGGTATCTGACACGCTTGGGCGATTGAGCTATAAGACTGGCGTATTCGGTTGGCGCTGCTTGCGTAGACCCAGAAGACTGACAAGTTTGGGTGCTCAGCACGCGTGCGGTATGCGTAAGACAAGGCAATCTGCGTTTTTCTTGAAGCAGTCAGTTATATGTACTTCTTTCATGTAGTGGATACCAACCCGATGCCGCTCAAACCGAAGAGCGCAGCAACTGCTTGTGGTTTTTCTGGTTGTAGCTGCTGTCGTAAAGTTTGGAGGATGCTTTGTCGGCCAACGAATGACTCGTTAACTGGAAATGGGACCAGAACTGTTGGTGAGTTAGCAATATTTTGCGAGGCCAGTGGAATGGTGTTGGCGTACAACGAGGCACCCACTCTCGTACTACATCTATATCTCATCGTCAGTCATGTTGGGTGCTAGGATCCCGGAAGTGGTTACACACCAGTATTGACTGAGACGGTCCAGTGGCGTAAAAACGCCTTGGTGCACGAAGCTGCTGTCGCCGCAGCATATCGCTGAGCTGTCTTTGACTGGTGGCCGTCGGCATAATCGCAAGCGCCTTTGATGACAAGGCATGGAAAGTTATCCAGCCACCCAGATGCCCCTGTCTCGAAAGCAATGACGCCTAATTCTCGAGCTATGCCATCGCGCTCTTCTCCAGACTTCACAGCCTTGTCGCTAGATGCTGTGCGTCCGAAGTGAACTTTTGGCCGTGGTTCTTCTTCCTCTAGGCGTTTACGCGGCACCAGCTCGCCGTTGCAGCCGCATTCTTGGCAAGTCCTGCCCTTGTCGATGTGTTTGTATGAGGCCTTGTAGAGTTTGTCGTTTTGAGAGCTGGGATAATGTGCGGCTAGTGTTGGTTGATTTTGCAGCACGTCAAGGTAATGCTTCATGCCGGCCTCCAAGGCTTTTTGAGCACGGAGCTTAGCTAGCAGGGCGCGGATTTTATTATTGGGTTCTCCAGTACTTTCTTCCAGCATGTGTTCGTACTCAAAATGATCAGGCAAGTCTCGTCCGAGATAGTACTGAACCATACCTTGGCTCACCACGACATCGCCGAGAATGATCTCATCGCGGGTACCAGGTAGAAAAGGGACAACTCCACAGATGCCGAAGATGATGGCCATGTTGATGTTGGGGAAGCTGAAACAGCAGTTGGTAGCGAGGGCGGCTGCATTTGCCTTGCCCGTGCCGGGCATGTAGGCGAGGACAACATCATGATCGCCGATACGCCCAGCCGAGTAGGCGTTGGGATCTCCGGGAGTTTTACTGTAGGTATCGCAATCCCACTGATGATCAAACAGGGCTTCTATGGCATCGGCCTCGAGGGCGAGGGTGCAAATAAGGGCAAGCTGGAAGTCAGCGCGCGAGGCTGGTTTATTCAGCCTGACCTTGTCGTGATCGGGCATGGGCGTTCGGAAGAGGCCGGGGAGTGGAAAGTGTACGGAAGTAATATTCGATACTCCCGGAAGATTACCAGCAAGGCACTGTCGCAACAGTATTGCACCTCCTTGGTCGGATGAAGGATTGATTGCAAGGATAAGAATCAGGAGCTGGTGCCTGTATCCCCTCACGTGACCGCTGGCGGATCCAGAAACCGCTCAATGTCAGCTTACCAAATGATGATAGCAAAGATAATAATTCTCGATACCTATTTGAACACGGAGAGGGAGAGAAGGCCCATTCCGAGTATATTGGGTCCATTTGTTCCCGAACTTGACCCAGCTTTCTAAAGTGGCCCGCTTGCTTGCATGCAAGAAGCTCAACCAACAATAAGAATTTTGGCTGTCCTCGATACCTCTTGCAGATCCGAATCTGACTCGTCAAAGTTGTGGGGATAGACTCAGTAGTAGTAAGGTTCATTGGAGGCAAATCTGGGCATAGCGGGACATGTGTCCGGAGCAGATCCATCTACTACCCAGCAGCTCTTGATGGATGAGGTCGACGCCGATCGGTTCAGACAAAGTCGTCAGATGCTCATCAAATATGTGCTCCATTCTGATTCTGATTTCCTTTAGTTGCGTAAAGAGAGCATGTTTTGCGTTGAAAAGACACTGCAAATCCTCCATCATGCGATCGAGTGGCGTAGGTTCATCGTGTCTGACAAGTGTGAGAGAAGTAATGTTGGCCGGTAGTATATTAACAAGAGAGACGTGGTGAGGTGACGCAAGATCTGGTCCATATATGTGAGCAGTGGGAATAGAGAGTGTCTTCAACTTGGTGAATCGCTTCAAGCTGGGCACCGGCCTCAGCTTGGTATAATGCGCTCGACGACACTTAAACAGGTGGAGTGACTCGAGGCTGCCGTGCAACCTTGGTTGATCAATACATTCAATGACACTCGAAATTTCAGGGTCGACTCCTGTAAAAGAAAAGGTAGACAAAGGACCAGTGCACGGAGACAGACACTCGTTGATCCACCATCCATGGAGGCGCCCCCCGGTTCGGATGTGGAGATTTCTAACACTCGGCAACTCGGGAAATGGGAACAATCCAAGAGTCACCAACGTCTCGAGGTTTGGGGCTCGCCATAGGAGGTTGTCTAGTGCGCGGTCACTTTCAAATGTTGTGAGTCCAATAGAGGTGATGCCAAGTGCATCAAGCGTATCCGGCTCCACGTCAATCTCCTGCCTGCGGTGGGGCTTTGCACGACCTTCCTCCATTCCAAGATGGACTAGGTTCGGTAGAATAGACACAACCATGGTCAAGAGTTTGCTGGCAGCGGCGAATATAAACTCTGTATGCTTCATGTCTTCAGGGGTGGGCTCTCCCAGGAAGAATGCCCGCTTGATAGCCGGACTTTGCCCAAGTATGGTAGCCCTGCTCGGCATACGTGTCGAGCTCAACTCTTCAGAGGCTTGCACTTTCTGGTAGATGTCGCGGGGATTAGTACCCAGAGAGCGTGCACAAATGCCGAATGCTCGCCGAGCCTCTTCAAAGTCCAAGTGTTCGATCAAGGGCCCCTGTATAAAAACAGCTGCGACTGAACGGGCCAGGTCCGGGCGCGACGCGACAGTTGCAAGAAAAGGCTCCAGTCTTCGCTTTGAATGATCGCTTGGCCATTCGTGGCAGTCGAGGTTGAAAGAATGATGCAATATCTCTTGGGCTGTGCCTCGAAAATACCGTGAGACCAGGCAGAGGTTGAATAGCGACGTATTGTCTTGAGCAGCCTGCGGCCCAGTCCTAAAAGGCCACTGGTAATCGCCGCTACAGTGAGAGCAAAAGTGTCCAAAGATGTTGCGCAGAATTTCTGGGGCGAGGTTTGTGATGAGCGTGATTGCAGGCTCTTGGGGCTGTTTCTGGGCCATCTTAACTTGTGGTTGTTGTGATTTGGCGGCTAACTTCTTAACGTTTCCATGGAGTACGGAATGGTTCTTGCCCCTATTGTGCTATTGAAATCAGCCAGACCTTGGTTCTTGCTCAGGCTGCAGCCCGCCCAATCTGATTGCCTAAAACTGATGCCTCAGGCTTCAGGAATGTTTATGGGTCGATTTTTAGCCAAGACATACTAGACGCCCTTCCTCTCATTCACCCCTCAGCCCATTGCTCCATCTGCCAATCTTGGGACCTTCACGAGGCTGGATTTCTCACCTTCACCTCTTTACCGGCAAGGCAGCTGGCCGAAGTGAGTCATGCCCGACATGTTGCCGTAACATCTATCTAACTTTGGCTCAGTACCGATAACCCCATGTTTGATCGGAACCCCAGAACCAGACATTGATGTCGACAGCCTCTTGCCTCTCTTGGGACATCATCCGCGCTCCGTGATACTAAAGGTCAACGCCCGGTTCGTCGGAACACACGCACACTTCGCTACCAGCATACGATGGCTTGAAGTCAAGAGGCAGGCCGCGCAAGACGAGCAACTTGCGGCACCACATTCGACCGAGAAGCTTTCCAAGTACCAGTCAATTAAAAGATCTCAACTTTGACGACTGTCCCTCAACACCTGCTTGGAAGAATGGCTCTTGGTTCCTGCAATAGCGTGTATCTCCGTACAAGCTACTTCGCTATATCGGGCACTGGAGAGCAGCAGTTCCTTCTGCGTCCAGCGTCTTCGTTTCGGCCTTTATCTCAAGTGGACGACAAACATTGGGGCATCTTCTCAAGACACCTACATGTTGACGTCACATCTGCCTGGTACTGCCCTTTCGCTTACATGCGATATGCTATTCGACAGAGGCTGTCGGGAGTTTGTCGCCTTGATGCAGGATGCTATCGCCCAGCTACGGGCCATCCGCAAAATTAACAGGGAGAAGTATAGCATTTGCAATACCTGGGGTGGGCTCAAGACGACCGGAATCGAAGGTTGACCCGATAGTCCTCATGAAGAGGGCAAGTGGGACGACCTTGATTGAGATAGGAACCCTGCGACCGGTGCTCGCCGCTACTTGATGTTACGGTACAAAGCTGAGTGCTACGTATCTGTCTGGACGCGTACCTGATAGTCCTGACATGACTTACCGGGTCTGAAGAGTTTGCGCACTCGGCCTATGACATATCAGACGCTACGATGCCACGCTGATTATTGCTATGATACTATCTGCTGGAAATTCATCGGTCTAACGTGCGCCTGGTTACCATCTGAGGAGCCAGGCCAGAAGAATCACAAGCATCTTTTCGTGTGCTTGATTCGGTTGGAATGGGCTTGTCCCTATAGCATTCGTTTACTCCCATTGTTTGTTTCGTTAAAACTCTGGGGCCGGCCTCTATCTAAAGAGGTGCCGGCGGGTGGCGAAGTCGGACTCTGCAACCTCCACGTGGTGCCGCCTGGGAACCTGGTCACGGTCAGAGCCAGTGCAGAGACGCAATCTAAATCGAGGTGAGTGCAAATGGCTAAGATCTTTATTCTACGCAATGATACTAATCTCTCAGATGAGCACACCACCTTTGGCTACCTCCATGAGGTGAGTGCGTGCGAAATCTCCTTTGCCTTCATTCCTTGCCTATCTCCTCGTCGTGTACCCCCTCCCCGAACCAGAAATGCTTGCCTCCCTTTCTATTTTTATGAGCCTTCTTAATCGCTCCCTGACGACAAGGTGTTTGCGGTTGCAGTGTGCTACGCGCAACGTGCAGGGTTCGATACTGTGCTCGATTTCTCGGTCAGGTTTGAATTGTGGTAAGATTGCTTCAGCGGACATACCTTTCAACAATCTGCGTTGCAGAATTGCCGCCCCTCGTGGTACACCCGACTCACCGTACACAGAATAAAATTGACCGAGATCATTAATCGGAATCATGGCGCAGTCGATCCGTGGCGACTGTGGCCCAGTGCGAAGACTGATCTGGCGAATGCGCGATCTGCTTGTCATGAAGCAGTCTTGGGCCAGGGATTTCCCCGAGAAACGGCATGTGTTCCACCGTCAGTTGCCAGTCGTATAGCTGGACGCTCAGAGCGAGCGAACTCACAACGACATCGGCAAGGGTGTAGGGGACGATAGAGTTGACGTGGAGAATTGAGGCTCGTGCCGTGGTGGTCGGCGACGAAGCTTGGGAGACTCGGACGAATGTTATAATATTTCGACTTTAGTCGCAGCGTAACAAGGGGAATGAGCCATGACAGCATCCCGAATCCTGTGTAGGTCGCCCTCCTGCCTTCGTAAGGATTCGACGGACCGCGTCGTGGTGGAACGAGACCAGATCAGTCGTCACTTCTCCTCGCGAGTCTTCTCACTGCTGCATGATTGCCGGCAAGTATGACGATCGGCATCGGGCGGTTGTGATTTCAATCAACGATCGGTACTCGGTAAAAGGATAGGCTTTGACTGCTTCAAGGTTAGAAATTGATGCATCGAGGCAGACAGTTGGGGGAGCCTTGCTGATATGTTCCTTTTACTTGGCGCGGCATCGACAAAAGGAAGAAGACCTGCAGGATAACGTGTGCCTATCAAATTACCCAGGTGTTTGTCGGGAGATGGCGTAGGTCCAACGGTGTCGGAGGCCGTTGGATTGAGGCGACAGCTAGCGACGTTGACAAAGCTGACGCAGAAGAGAAGCATTGGGGACAGAGGTCGACAGGTAGAATTTGAGGGACGACTTGTATCTCACTAATGAGTTGAGGCCGTCGGTAAGATCAACGCAGTAGAAAACCACACCCTTTGATTTGGCATGCATCCTATGAAGTCCAAAGAAGGTAAACAAACGGTTTTGGCGAGATATGTGGCGCAGATTTGAGCTGCGCCGCATTTCTGTGGCACGCCGATATCGACCAGTACGCGGTCCAAGAAAAGCTTGAGATAGAAGGAGGATATGTTAAGATTTTAAACTTATGTAAAATACAAGAGAGAGAAAAATGAGAGTATTCTAGGCTTAGGATAAGTGTAAAATCTTACTACAGCTTTACCTAAATTAATTTAGACTTTGCCTTATGAAAGTTATATGATATATAAAATCGAAACTCAAATTTTGGGGTGTCTACTAACATGCTTCTCTTGAAGCTGTACTTCCCCTCCATCTTTCCTTTCCTCAAGCCGTACCTCGACACTCAGTGCGATACCAGAAGCGGCAGGCTTCTTGGTTGCGCGGGCACTGGAAGTCACTTTATCGGCTAGATACTGCCGCCCAAACTTGAATCGACGTCCCAGAAACTTATTTTCATGAACAATCCGGCCTAGTCTAATCTCTACCACGAGCTCTCCCGGAGAATACAGTGCCTCTGTTCACTATGTCAAAGTGCTATGTGTCTTCTCGAAGGTCAAATTCAACGGCTACAAAACAAAAAAAACACCAGGCTGCCGCAACTTCGGCCTAAAACAGCTCTCAGGTGGCCCCCTCATTCTCTACATTTCCAATCTCACGCATCTGCTCATCAGTCCACTCATCTAAAGTCTTTTCGCCCAGAGTACCGTCCAGCGCATCAACCAAATGCAGCCCCATGTCCATAAGACGACACATCATAACCAGAGATCGACGCTTCTTCTCCTCATTCTTCTTCACCTCGCTGAGAACATCAATCCTAAAAGACATAGAAGAAGTTTGGTCCTCAGCCATTTGAACCTCATTACAAATATCGGCAAGATAGCTCAGCTTAGCAGCCAGAGTACCTTTAGCCTCATGGTGCAGACGAGCTGCGTCTGCGTCGATATCGTTGAACTCCTCTATGGCGGGTAAAAAGCCGGGAGAGTTCTGGGCCTTGAGGCGGCGAAGCTCATTTTGGAGTTCGGCTTCGGCATCGCAGCGTGCGGAAGCTCGGAGGAGCGCGTAGCGAGCGTTAGCCACGTCGGTGGTTGCTCTTTCTCTGGCATCGGTGTTGACGCGGAGTCTTTCGAGGAGCTCGGTGTGTCGTTTGGTGGCGGTGTCGATATAGCTCTGGGTACGAGCAATGGTGGCATCTGACTTGGAGATGCGGTCCTTGAGATACGCGACGTAGGTCTGTTGAGCACCCTCTTGAGACAGGTGCTACAGTGACCCGTTAGTATGTGCCTTCAGGGGCCGAGATGAACAGAGGCACTCACTGTTAAGTCGGGAGAGGACGATCCTTCAGCGGATGGTGTATCCGAGAACCCTTCCCAAGCAGGCTCATCGTCGTTTTGATCCTGAGCAGATGACTGGTTTTGTTGACCTGGTTCCTAGCCGGGTTCATTAGGTTCATCCGCAGTGAGAAGGTTGGGACGACGAGTGGCTACCCTGATGCAGTCACTAACAGCAGCAGATAGCTTTTGGCCTCTGAGCGGCGTGAATTTGAGTGTGACGATGAGTGACTTCTTGCGAGCCGGGCCCGAGCTCACGACTACGACGTCGTCGTCGGACTCCTCATCGCTGCTTTCGATGATGCGCTGGCGTGCATTTCTTCGAGCTGTGAGAGTGTTGTCAATAGAGTATCATTCACCTAGTAAGCTTGACATACCTCGGGATCGGGTAAGGACTGAGAGGGAAGGCACATCATCATCTTCATCACATTCCTGAGTGGAAGTATCGCCTCGGGCAGAATGCTCGACTCGAGTGGGACGTAGCGACACAGGGCTTTTGTTGATAGCTTGCTCCTGTGTCCCAGAGATCCTGCGCTTGTCGGCCAGCCACTTGGATACTCTACCAATAGCCACTCTGTTCAGCGACCCAGCGTAGCTGCTGTCAGGATGATCAACACAGATGTCTTCCAGATAGGCAAGTAAGTCGTTCTGCGTGACGCCGGGTGTGTCACGCAGGTGAACCTTGAGAAGGGTGGTGAACTCATGGGTGAGGTTTTGGCCCCAGAACGTAGGCTCGAAATTCCGGGTGAGCTGCCAAGGCCATGCTCCGATGCTGTCATGGAAGCGTTGAAAGAGTAAGCATGCTGCCGGGGCGTAGGTGTCGTAAGGAGCAGGGACTGGGGTGTCGAGAGGCATCGTGATTCAGTGCAACGTGATGCAACGGTGATGAAAAAAAGAGGGAAAGGGAAGTAAATTTGTTGGAGAAACAAACAGACCAAGAGGCCTGGAAGAGAAGTTTCACCGCGGCCAAGTTACATGCAGTGAGAGGAGAAAACAAAAGCGGATGGGAAATGAGAAATTCTGGCGACGCGTCAAAATGTGAAGCTGGAGTTGGAGTAAATTCAAGTGGATGCACCAGCAACCGGAGCCAGTGGCCGTCAGTGGCAACCAGGCTTGCAGCATCAAAACAAATGCATACCTTGGTGGGTGCCATCTCAAGTTTCAGGTAAAGTAAAAGATCACCAATCATCCAATTGGTGGCTGTGATCCTTTCTTTGGGAATTATTTTAGACAAACGCTCAGTGGTTGATATGAAAGGCGTTGTTGGTACGGTATCAAGAAAAAACGTTTGCCACCGTTGAGCTGAGATGACGGCTGCCACATGGAACGGGAAGCTGCAGTTGGATAACTACATCTGGTTACACGCACCTACAACGCTTCCAGTTTATTCCAGTGGTTTTTTGTTACACCGCAGTCGCCCATGACGTTGCCTGAAATCCAGGCCCCATCAACAAGGCTGTTTGTGAAAACATGAACTTGCAACATGTCGTCAATACAAGCACCTTGAGATTTATCATTCATATTCGAGACTCCCAAAGAGATTAAAAATGCCTCAAGGCACATTATTGGTTTTCTTGACAGTCTTGTTGGTAAATCACCATGATCGATATCGTCCTGGTCAATCCACAAATCCTCCAAGAATCACGTCTACCGTATAATCACCCACTACACTTTGGCTCACTTTTTGGAGATTTTGAGCGAAAGTATTCATATCCCTATAATCACAGCTCCTGTCGAGACGTTTATCTTGGTTCATTTGGCGCATCGTGGACCTTGGCCGATGACTATCCCCCTCAAACATCGACAGCCCTGACCCGAGTCTCACTCGCCGAAGAAAGAACGCCGCGACCTGTGATAAGTATCTATTCATTATTAAATACAGGCGCATACTAACGACAGGCGAGTCCTGGGTTTGATCGAACCGCTGCCGCGACACCAACCTCCGACGACCGAAACTCACTCCATTCTCGACATCGCCTGTCAAAGCCGAGCACCGACCAGACTCAGTAGATAATCGATACACCCGGTCAACCCATCCAAGCCTTGCCGACTGCGAACATACATACTACCTGTATATGGCGTGATGGGGTTCGTGGGGAAACAGGCCTCGATGCTGCCACTCATCTCGCCCCCGAATAGCAACAGGCGACGGTATGACTGCCCTTTCTCGTTGAGCTCGCCGAAAGCTCTAATGCAATTGGACCTCTGACTTCTTGAGGTTCTTTGAAGCTGTAAGCTCAACGTTTGTACGATCGCGAGCTCAAGCTGGAAGCTGACTTACCTATTCTACATCATCATTAAGCACAGCAGCCTCAAACACGGACAACACGATCATTCCGAACAGCGGCATACGAAGCCTATATCGTCGGGCTTTGGTTGATCCGAGATATTCAACGGCACATAACACCGAGAGCAGACGTCGGAAGGTTGGTGCAATTTCTACCAACATGGTTGTCTAGCGTGTGCTGTGTCGCGTGACCGCTGGCTCTGTTGATTCTACGCAGTCAGCGAGCAGATCGCAAACTCTTCTAAATATACTCTTCCTAGCCCGTTCATTTCATCGTCGAGCGTCTCATTCATAGGCCAACCCAATATCCGACGGTGAATGTTGAGACTGGTGTGAAGTTCTTCATCTCATGAAGGAAACGAAAGCGGAAAAGTCCGGCAAGCCTCTTTACCTAAGGTATAAAAGTAAACTATTATACTAAGCTTAGGCTAAGTTTTGAATATCTTGCTGAGTTTTTATGTTAATTTAGATTTATTCATGCTTATGATTTCCTCAGACCACTTGCATGCACAACTGGTGGTCACCAAGACCATCGAAGGTCGTTCAAGGGGATTGCCTACACCATCGATTCGTGATACACGGGGCAATATATTGCCAGAGTCTACACTGCTTTTCACCAAGAGTGCCGGCGGTGATACTTTCCTGGTCTGATGCAGGCTATGGGGGTGTCAAGAGAGTCCATGGTTCATTCACGAAAATTTAGAGATGAACCTCAGCACTGATTTCGACGACGTCGCTAAGGTATGAGTTTCCAGGGAACAATTTCTCATAACCCGAATTGTCACGCTCAGTGCTCCTATTTGCGATCCGTCTTCATCGTTCCCTTGGTCGAATCGCCAACTCCGTCGGCCATACCGACGGTTCCGCGCACGAGAAGCCTTTCGCACCGATACATCTACACGATCCCAAGCGAGAACACTTCCAAATGCCAACCGCGCTGTAACAATATCATCATTCTCCATGGCTCTACTACGATGCTGACACTCCGACACCTTTTGTTACGGCGCCGCGCTTCTCGACCAAAGACCGACTGTTTTTGCTCTGCTTCAAGCCAACCGCTCGAGACTCCAATAACCTACTCGACTATTCATACTTGTACATGACCAACACCAACTTGCACGATCACGATAGTTGGCGCGTTTGCTGTTGAGGCTGTTGCAGATGGGCTTGGTGGCTTCTTCATCAACGCGGCGATTTCTGTCCGACTGCTACTGAGTGTGTGACCCGTTGGTGACGGTGGTCAGGCAGTTTATGTGCTTCAGTGCTTTATGCCATGAGAATATAATCCGCCCGAGAAACTATCAAGATAGCCAATGGCGCTGAAGGACAAGCTGTCCTGACAACCTCAGTGCACGCGATTGGACAGGGAACATCTGCAGGGGCGCATGCTGTCTCTTGCCTGCGGCAAACGCGCCTGGATGGACCAGGCCATTCAGAACATGTCGCGGAACTACGTTTATCTCTCACTAATGCTCGAGTCATGTCATCGCGATGACAAGAGACAGCTCATCGTTGTCGGAGTTTTGGGTCCGATAAAGTCGCGTCGCGTCGGGAATAAATTACGTAGGCGACACGTCATTAATCTAACAAGCTCACGATACACTCCATCGATCATATGGGGCTCCATATGGGTCCTGATGTAATGGAGCCTCAGATTTATGGGGATCTGGGAAAACATCGACGATCAGATGGGGATTTTCTAAACAGGATTACTTGCGGGGAGAATCTCCAATTAACGACCGGGGGAAACACGCAGTCGGTTGTCGAAACGATTGGGGTTTACTTTGTCTGGGTGTTTGGGCATCCAGACCTACCAGTTTGACTTCACCAGACAGTGATTGAGCGCAATTGAGGAAGGGGGAAAGCGATCATAAAATAGTTCATTAATTAATTAAAATTCCAAGAAAATGCCTGTACTCCAAATCCAGTCCTCCTTCTGACGCCGATGCTTTTATCATAACGAATTCTCCAATGCCTGGGAATCTTCTAATGCTACATGCTTGTTTTGACCAAGGAAAAAAGGTGATCGCATAACTTAGTCGTCGCGGGACTTGCTGTAAGAGCTAGTGCCGCCGAGACCGTTCAGGTCAACATCGAGGCCGCCAACGCGCGAAGGTCGGGGGCTCTCAATGCCACGGACAGGCATCTTCTCCTCCTGAGAAGCCTGGACAGGCGCAGAAGTCTTCTGCTCAAGACCCATGGAGGCGAGGAATTGGATGGCGTCAGCCTTCTCTTGCTCCTTGCGGGCAGCGCTCCATTGGAGCTCGACAGACATGATATCCAGAACGCGGGGGAGAGCCTCAAGAGCCTTGGCGGAGTCGAGGAATGAGAGACGGGTGCGGCGGGCGATGATGTCGGCAGTTGTGTGGGCGGCTTCGGAGCGGACACCGTGGGAGACCTCAGCCTCGAGGAAGGGAAGGTCGGAGACGAGACGGGTGTTGAGAGAGGGGTTAATGGCGAGAAGAGTCCAGGCGCGGTCACCGTAGTTGTGGGCGAGATGGTCGGCGACGTCAGCGTCAATGGGATAGGCCTCCATCAATTGAGAGGCAAGAGAGAGGGAGTAACCGTGAGCGCCGATGAGAGGAATGTTGCGGGTGCAGCAGACACCGCGGGTGGTGAAGCCAGAAGCGCCAGCACCGCTGATGTCGGGGAGAGCGACGGCCTGGGGCTTGAGGTCGAAGAGCTTGATGGCCTCGTTGACGGTGTCCTCGGCCATCTCACGGTAGGTGGTCCACTTGCCACCGGCGCAGGTGAGGAGACCAGAGGGAGAAGTGGTGATGAGGTGGCTTCGGACGAGGGACTCGGTGTTCTTGGCGTTGGGGTTCTTGACGAGAGGTCGGATGCCTGCAATTGTTAGTATCGTGATGAGATCAAGTGAGAGTGGTTACTTACCAGACCAAGCAGACAGGACGTCGGCTCGCGATAGGGCAGATTCGGGGTTCAAGAGCTTGCTGACTTCCTTGAGGATGAAGTCGACATCGTTCTGCTGAGCAATGGGCGCACGCTCGACCTCGCAGGGGTTGTCGGTAGTACCGGCAAGAGTCTTACCCTGCCAGGGAAGGACAAAGATGACACGGCCGTCAGAGGTCGCAGCGTCGAGAAGACCGAGACCGTTGGGGCAGATGTTCTGGGGAAGCATGATGTGAACACCAGAAGCGGGAGCGACGATGGGCTTGCGCGAGGGATCGTCCATCTGGTGGATGGCATCGGTGAAGGGACCGGTAGCGTTGACGACACCCTTGGCGCGGACCTTGAAGGATCCAGCGTTGGCAGAGTCGCCGTTCTTGGAGGCCAACACATCGCGGACCTGAGCGCCGTTGATCTTGCCGTTGGCGTCCTTCTCAAGACCGGTGACCTCGACGTGGTTGAGGACAGTAGCGCCGTAGTGAGCAGCTGTAAGAGCGAGAGCGACATTCATGCGCGAGTCGTTGTGCTGACCGTCGTAGTAAACCAGGGCACCGACCATGTTCTCCTTGCGCAGAAGAGGGAATGCCTCAAGAGCCTTGTTCTTGCTCATGTAGTAAGAGCTCTCAAGACCTTGGGAACCAGCGAGAAGATCATAAGCCTTGGTGCCGGCCCAGAAGTAGGGAGCTTCCCACCACTTTTGGAGGGGTAGCAGAATGGGCAGTGAGCTGGACAGATGGGGCGCAATGTTCAGGAAAGTCTTGCGCTCGCGAAGAGCTTCCATGACAAGCTGCAATTGACCGTAGTCAAGGTTCCAAACGGCCTTTTCTAGGTATCGCACTCCACCGTGGACAAGCTTTGTACTCTTGGAGCTGGTGCCAGACGAGAAGTCATCGCGCTCAACGAGAGCGACCTTGAGGCCGCGGGTGATGGCATCAATAGCGATGCCAGTTCCGGTAGCACCGCCACCGATCACGAGGAGATCGTATTCTGTGTCCTTGTCAGGCTGGCTGCTGCGCCGCAGCTCAGCTAATTGTTGTGCGCGTGTCTTTGTTGCGCTGAATGTGGGAGGGACGATGCGGCCTGTGGCATCACGCTTGATGGGAACGAGGGCATTTTCGACGGCGTGTGTCTTGTTGCGGGTGGCGTAGTATGCACCGCCGAGAGTGACCGTTGTTGTGGCTGCTGCTGCGAGGAGCAGAGGGCGCTTCATGGACCGTAATCTTTGCTGCATTGTGATGTTGTGTGTGGTATTTGCGCTTGGGGTATATGGAAGATTTGCGCAGGCGACCGTTTGTGGCAATGGGTCGAGTGTTTTGTTTTGGAGAAAGCTGGAGAGTCTGGAGTCTGGGGAATAAAGATGAAAGAGAGAATTAGCCAAGGGTTTATAAGAGCAAGAGGGCTATGCGATGATCGTGGAGAATGTGAGGGTTTCCATATTTTTGCGGAGTTGGAAATGGGTCTCTTTAATCGTCTCTGATATCATGGATCTCTACGGTACCCAGCTTGTTTTTTTTTTTTACCATCCAGCTGATGCAGATTGAGCGCATAAAAATTCGTGGCCTTAAGCGATACCCAGTATTAGGCTATTCATAGACCGTAATTTACTCCTGAAATGCCCGAATAACCCTGGGAAAAGAAACGTTTGACCCGCAGTCTGAGATGAAGCTGTTCAATGAACGTCGCGAATTGGGTCATATGGGCGCGCATCTGGTCCTGAGCCTCATTCAAGTTGCAGAATCGGGTATGCATCTCGGGGTTTGTTTACCGAGCTTGCTGACGTTGACACCAGGATTTTACCCCTGGGCTTATGCAGCTCGGTGTGGAATTCCCGAGTTGAAACACCGAGCTCAACCGAAGATGGACTAGACACACCTGGAAACATATTGATCCGCTCCGAAGACGCACTCCGGTCCGGCGCTCCCTGCTGTGAGTTTAATTTTAGCCCCCCACGTTCGGGGAGACAAACCCCGAAAACTGGTCCAGAATCTGCAGCAAAAAAGACTCGAGCTGGTCATGAGACTGTCGTTTAGCTGAGCAATGCGGGAATTACAATATGCATCTTGGTCAAAGAATTCGATTTAATTGATTCCAATGTGTTGTCTTACCCCCAACCCCCAATTTCTCCACCAGTCAGTGCGCTAAACTGGGCTCAAGCTCTGTGACTCGTGGAATTGGGAACACAGACGCCGTGGCCTTACAATACATACAACAAACACCACGATCCAGCCAACATCAACATAGAATGATTGCTTTTTTCTCAAACAACATAATAACGAAATTAAACGGGACAACATTTCACTCAGAATGAGTTCATTTCTGGTCGATGTGATTGAATGCACGGCAGAATCTTGTCCTGCGTCCGAGGTACAGGGTGAGTTCTTTGACCCTGCCTTAGCTCCCTACAGCAAACAACACAACAACAGCACTCAGAGTCAAAATCCCAAGACAGAAAACAATGACGCAAACACTATACAAACAGCTTCAATGTATGTCGCGTTTATATGGATATAACCGGCGTAACAAAGAAAACTAGGCACTGCTCCTTTAGCATCGCCTGCAGGTCATCTTCGTGATCGTCCAAGTGGATAACATGATCTCATTCACACGTCTAAACTGACTACCAACATTGCTGTCCCTACTGCCAGCTCCACAAGAGGAGACAGCAACAAGCAACGGTCATCTGTGGGGTTTCTGTTCTACCAACTCTCCCGCCTCCCACCTAAGCCTTTCCTTTCATCATCGTCACCACTTGAGCCAACTCTCATTGCATTTTCCGAGTGGAATTTCAAACTTGACACAACTGGTCCGAATACTCCATCCTCACCACGAAAGCATCCGAAACCCTTTATCAAGCACCATCATGCTTATACCGGAGAAGCTGTGGAGTCATAGGTGTTTGACCATACCGAACGACGAGGATTCACCAGGCGCCAGAGACCCATGCCTGGGGTGTTGATGGGACTAGGTCCCGTGAAGATGAAAACGTCATAAAGTAAACCACCGAAAGCACAGCCTAGGAATGGAGCAACCATGGGAATCTGAGAGATAACTGTTAGTATCGTGTTCAACTCAAAGACATCAGGCGTGGACTCACCCAGAAATAATAACCGCCAGCAGACCACACCTCAGTTCCATATCCGATCATGTACGAAACCAAACGAGGTCCAAAGTCACGAGCCAAGTTGATCGCATAACCAGTCTCCCAACCAAAACAAGCACCGATACCAAAGATCAAAAAGAACAAGCCAAGCGGTATCAAAGGCCCAGCACCAATGTTGGCGCTGTCGGCCATGGCAAAGATGACAAACTGCAAGATAGTACTTGCGATGAACTCGGAGAAGAACATGCCAGTGCGTGTCATGAATGGGGCAGGATAAGTGCAAAAGACACCAGCCGTCGCATTCTCGCCAATGACAGTTCGAATACCTGGGCCTCCTTCGTACGCGTCGAAGGCCGATTTGTAGTTGCCATACACAACTGCTGCAGCCGCCATGGCTCCCAGGACCTGAGCGACGGCGTACACGGGGAATTTCCGCCATGGATGGCCTCTGAATATACAGTTGGCCAGTGTCACGGCTGGGTTCAAGTGACCACCTGATTTACCCCCGACATACACTCCAAGCATCACACCGAGGCTGAAAAGTTTCAAGTCAGTTACAGGCTTAATCGCTACGGCGATGAAGACTTACCCCCATCCCCAAGAGATACTCTGGTAGTCACCCTTGGTTCCTCGACTGAGTACAACCTGAGCAACGACACCATCACCGAAGAGGAGCAAGACGAAGGTTCCAAAGAATTCTGAGAAGGCATCTTGACAGTACTCTCTCACCCGACTCCAGACAAACTGCTCAGGCGGGGGCGGGATCGTCGGCTCACTGGGTGCCTCGCTGTACTTTTCATTTTGACTCATCTCGAATTTAGTAGGGATTGAAGACTTGTGAACAGAAGACTCGGAGATGGAGTCATTAATGGTAGAGATGGGCATTCTAAAGAACTGATCTTTATCTTGTAGGATAAAGAAACTGAAGATGTCGACAGATGCAGGTTACAATGTGGATTGGCGTCATCAACTTCGGCAACTCTGGGGATTACGTTACAATTTATGGTCAGCAACGACATGACGGACGAAACAGAGTACTCTTGCCCCTCAACCGTTTACGGCCAAGAATGCCTAGGACATGAAGACGTCTTCTCGGCCTCGGTCTTTGCAAACACGGTGCACATACGACGGGTTTCCCGGATACCGAACTCAATGCCCTCTCGGTCGTTGTCTCATCATCACGAATGGGAAGCAAAAGGTGGCTTGCAAGCATGCTGATCCGCCCTGGGATAGGAAAGAGGTATCTCGGCGACGAGGAGGGGAAAGTCAGCGACTACTCCCGATACAATCGAACGATAGCGGCTATGTTGGGAGACGAGAAGCTCAAGTTTAGCAGTCATGTGAAGCCAACAATCTGCCGCTCGGAGGCACACACCGAAGGACCAAAAGACCTAAACACCCTCCCTCAGTTCTCTCCATGGATATCAACACCGAGATGTTGTTCTGATCTGGATGCTTACACCGAAGCTGGGGGTTGGGCAAGAGTGTTCGAGACTGGCTGGTTCTCCACCTGAGCAAACACCCCCAGACCGTCCTAGCAAACAAAAGAAAGAATCGCAAGGAACCCCAGACTTCCGCTTGACCGAGGTTGGCTTGGCCAGAAATAAGGTATGGTCAATGTGTACTTTGACCCGCAAATATGCGACTTGGACGTGCCAAGAAAGGAACCTTTTTAGGACCAAGCTTCTGGAACACGGACATGTTCCTAGAGGATCTTAGGTTTGCGGGGAAGGTAGCTGTCATCAACTAGCTTCGCCCCCCCTCCGCTCGCTTATACGATCCCGATGGTGTCTTGTGACCAGTACTACGACGTCTGTAATTCGGTATCACGAATCCGAGGCTTACAGCTTGATCAGGAAAGTCAATGTTGGTTGTGTCTGCCAGGGGTGCCAAACTCCAATCATGGAGGGATTCAAGTCGTTGATCTCGTGGACGCTTTTGAATACCCCGCAGATTGGAGAAAACCAACGGCCAGGGGGTGGAAAACAGTTCCCCGAGTTGTTGCCCCGGAGGAATAACTTTGTCGAGAAGTGAGTCCTGGATCTCGGGTTTGTTTGGGTTTAGGTACCGAGATGAAAATACTTAAGTTCCAAGGAATTGCAGCCCGAGATATTTTTACAAACGTTAATCGTCCCCAGTCGAACCTTGGATTTGTTATTCATCAGCTCTTTGTCTTTTCTTTTTGCGACTTAGTCACTGTTGCATTCCTCTTCCCCATCTGACACATCCCCCGCAAACACATTCCCTAACACAATGCCTCTCCTCAACGGAAAGCCTAGCTTGGCCTTCATTGGTGCCATTGATCAGGGTACTACGAGTTCGCGTTTCCTGATTTTTGACACCAGTGGCGGAGTTGTTGCTACTCACCAGCTTGAGTTCAAGCAGTTCTATCCTCATTCTGGGTATGATTTCACAATTCGTCCACTTTTGACGTTGGTTACTAACATTTGGTGATTAGATGGCATGAGCATGATCCTGAGGAGCTTGTGAGCTCAGTTGAAGAGTGCATTGATGGCGCTGTTGAAGCTTTTGAAGGCCAAGGTCACTCTCGCGAGCAGATCAAGGCCGTGGGCATCACAAACCAGCGAGAGACCACTGTTGTCTGGGACAAGACAACTGGCAAAGCTCTGCACAACGCCATCGTTTGGACTGACACCCGGTCTAAAGACCTTGTTCGTCGTCTCAAGCGTCGTCTTGGCTCCAGCGAGTTGATCTCGCGATGCGGCATTCCGCTCTCCACATACCCTTCTGTCAGCAAATTGCTTTGGCTGCTGGAGAATATCCCAGAGGTCAAGGATGCGTACGAGCGCGGTGTTCTTGCTTTTGGAACGGTAGACACTTGGTTGACATACAAGCTCAATGGCGCAACCGAGCGCGATGTCTATGTGTCTGACCCTTCCAATGCGTCGCGAACCATGTTTATGAACCTCGAGACTCTCAAGTATGACGAGGACATTCTGGACTGGTTCCGCATTGATCAGTCAAAAATTACACTGGCAAGAATCGTGCGATCTTCTGACACCAAGGCCTACGGAACTCTCGCAACGACTTCCCTCAAAGGCGTGAAGATCACCGGATGTCTGGGCGACCAATCTGCAGCGCTCGTTGGACAGAAGGGCTTCACCCCCGGTCTTGCCAAGAACACGTATGGCACTGGTTGCTTTTTGCTCTACAACGTCGGAAACAAGCCCGTCATCTCATCAAACGGATTGCTTACGACCGTCGCGTTTGACTTTGGCGAGGGAAACACCATGTACGCTCTCGAGGGCAGCATCGCTGTCGCCGGGTCAAGCGTCAAGTTCCTCGTGGACAACTTTGGCTTCATCGAGTCGTCAGCCAAGCTGAGCGCTCTCGCCGAAACGGTCGAGGATAACGGTGGGTGCACCTTTGTCACGGCCTTTAGCGGGCTGTTTGCGCCGTACTGGATTGACGATGCGAGAGGAACCATCTTTGGTATCACGGCGTACACGCAGCGCGGGCACGTTGCGAGGGCTACTCTCGAGGCGACATGTTTCCAGACAAAAGCAATTCTCGACTCAATGGAGAAGGACAGTGGCCATGCGTTGACCGAGCTCGCTGTCGACGGTGGTATGTGCAACTCGGATCTCATCATGCAGGTACGTAAGACAAGAAAAAAAAAAACCCTTTTATATACCCTTGTCTACATTGCGCCACAGGACGCGAATCAGCAAGAGACTAACCGTTTTGTAGACCCAGGCTGATCTCATTGGCATCCCCGTAAACCGACCAAGCATGCGTGAGACGACGGCCCTTGGCGCAGCCATTGCGGCCGGCTTTGCCGTCGGCATTTGGAAGAGCTTTGATGACCTCAAGGACGTCAACACCCAAGGTCGTACCATCTTCAAACCCCAGATTACTGAGGAGGAGTCGACCAGTCGGTTTGGCCGATGGACCAAGGCCGTTGAGATGTCGAGGGGTTGGGCCAACGAGTAAAATCCATGAAAGGGATGGTTTCTAGCGTTCTATTGAAAGTTGCTTTTGTTTGTTAGTCTCTTCTGTACTAGTATCCTACATGGATGTCTTGAATACTGCTGCCTGATGGAACACTCCTGTAGGGCTACCAAAGCAGAAATAAGCCGACATAGCTTAACCCGTTCTCGATCTGAACTTGACTACTTCTGGCTGCCACCAGTATTTAATCATCGCACCATAGCGGCTCCGCACTGTTATTTCCGGAATGAGGGGGGATCTAGAGTAAGATTGTAGGCTATCTCATGTTGTAGTGTTAGTGTGGTAGAAGCTGTGACACCCATGCTGCTCTTCTGTATTACGGTTGGTCCCGTCTGCTAAAGAAGTCATCTTGGCTTTCGACGTTTGCTCAGGGATCAGGGATTCGAAAGTCTCCGCGCGAACGCCGAGGGATCCGGGGGAAAATGCATGTTTGATGCCGGGGATTTGCGTCCGAACCTGCAGTTTGCTTCCGTCACATGTGTAGTGGTAATGCATGATTAACCATAGATAGAAGGTCTGTAACCGTTGAAACTATGCTTGTTTCTGATGTAGAGGCATGGATTGAACTCCTGCTCCTCACCAACATAGACTTGGCTTTTGGCTAGCGAACCTGCTGCAGGGATTAATGGTGTGCCGCCGTAGTCTAGCGTTCGGATTATTGTCTTGTAATGGCATTGGTTTCTGTCCGAGAAAGAATTGAGTTTCCCCCAGATCAGCAGGTTTCTTAATTGTGTTGTAGTCGTATTCTGGCGATTGATATGGTTGCAATTGACCCTCTAGATAGAGTCTAGCAGTTGGGGTTGGTCGCTTACTATCGCCGATCTCGTCTTTGCTTGGCTGTTTGCTCCCTTTGCCCCAGTAATTTTCCTTAGTAAATCTTTTTTTTTTCCCTCCTCCCACTTCGGGCACTCACACTTTTCCCTCTCCATGCGACCGAGGCTCGGCCTTACTTTGAACCCCGTTTGCGCCTCATAATACCCAGACCTTGCTCCACGCTTGAATTTCCGCTAAAACGATTGAGTTGCATGGTTTCTGCCTGTCCCCAGTAGCTTGTTTCCCCAGAATCAGACCCCGACCCCATTGTCTGGTCTGTCTTGCCATTGAGCTCAAGGTGGAGGGAGAGATCGTCATGACGTCTGCCAGCGGGCCCTCCATGGTCGACGAAGAGGCCAACTCGACCTTTAGCAACGACGATGGCTCAAGCGACGATGAGTCTAGAATGGCTAGTGCTGGACCATCTAAGAAGCGGAGGAGGGAGAAACACCAAAAGATATCGTATGTCACTCTGTAAACGTCAAGAGATCGCTGTCTAAGTCATTTGTGTCGATAGGTGTGAGATGTGCAAGGCTCGCAAGGTGAAATGCGACCGCGCTGAGCCTGCGTGTTCATGGTGCGCTCGTCACAATCGTGCTTGTGTCTATCTTGAGCGACAGAAGCCAGGCGCAGGACGCAATGGCTTCAGCATTGAGCTTGAAGCCAAGGTCAACAGGATTGATGCTCTCCTGCAAGCCCTGGGTCGTCGGGTCGAAGAACATATCGTGAACGATCACTCTTCGAGTGGTTCACCAGGCCCATCACCTTCAAATACCATCAGCTATAGCGCGACGCAGCTTGAGAATAGGCCTACACCAGCAAGTATCGCAAGGAATTCTTCCTTCTCGCAGGTCAGGTCGCCTAGTGTCTCGAGTCCATGGCAGGTTGGCAACCACAACACCATCCAGTCTTCAATGCAAATGCAACAAGGCGCCAACGCTGGGACACCTGCTCAATCAAACAATGTTCCGAGTCCAGTTGCAATTCGACGAGATCCGTCACTGCAATCATATACAATGGATTTGCCACCGCACGACATCATATACAGCCTGGTAGACCTCTACTTTAAGCACTGTAACACCTGGTGCCCAATCCTTGAACGGAAAACTATATTTGCTACCTTCTTTGGCTCAACTTCAATGGAAGAGTCTGATCGAATATTGCTTTACGCAATTGTGGCTACAACATTACGTTTCCTCAAGGACCCGAGATTATCACCAGAGATGAGCTCATATTACCATTCCATGGCCAAGCATACGGTCCAGCTATATGCCATGGAGCACATTACTGTCTCCGCGTTGAGAGCACTTGTTATAATCACTCTGGACGAACTGGGGACAACCAATGGCCCGCGCGGCTGGAATTTGTTGTCTCTGCTGGCACAGAACGTTAGACAACTCGGACTGTGCGAGGAAAGCAGCGTGTTTTTGTCCGCTGAGGCATCTGAAGTCGCGCATACGGCTTCCGCCCACAGAGTTGCTGCCGGGAAGCCCGAGTCCTGGATCGAAGACGAGGGCAGACGGCGGCTATACTGGATGATATACCTTCTGGACCGATATGCTACCATTGCCACGCCTACCTTTGACTTTATCCTGAACGACAACAAATCACACCGGTTTTTGCCCACCTCTTATGACTTGTTTTCTAAGAACGTGCCCGTTGAAACACGGTCGTTAAGCGCATGGAACAGCCAACAGTCGCCAATAATGACATATTTGGTCAACAAGCCTGAGAACCTGGGCAGTTTCTCCTACCACTGCGAGCTTCTTGTCATTCTTAGCAGGATACACGAATTTCTCAAAACGCCTGTTGATGTTACTTCAGCGAGTGGCATGGCTGAATGGCGCAACACTTATCGTAACCTTGACCGGACACTTGACGGCTGGTTGCAGAGTTTGCCGAGTGAGTATAGCAAGATCTCTGCTCTGTGTCATTCAGATCCAGCGAGTCGTGTGGCCAACTGGTTCATGCTGCACAGCGCGTATGTGACGGCTGCGGTACGATTGCATTCTTCTGCGGCGTATCCGACAGTCAAATCTCACATTTTTGTTCCATCGCATTATGCTATGCAACGATGTTTATCTGCTGTTCAGAGTCTGGGTGACATTACTCGTGATGTCCTTGAAGCAGATGGCTTAAATCTTCTGGGACCTCCATTCGCTTTTTCACTCTGGGTGGCTGCTCGATTACTACTTGTTCATGCTGCTACCGTTGGATGCCAGGTGGATCCACAGATCGACTTCTTCATCGACACTCTGCGCGATGTTGGTCAACACTGGGAAGTGGCGAATAACTACTCTAAGATCCTCCATCGGGTCGTGCAAAGAGCCCGGCAAGGAGACATGGGCTTTTCTGCGATGAGAAGGTAAGTCTTCCAACAGAATACTACATGAAACAACTCAGCTAACATTTACTAGGAGCGCTTATGATTTGGTTACTCTTACTTCTGCGGCACGACACTCGAGCCTGGAGCCCACATCAACGCAGGCCACTTCTCTGAGCGAGCTGGATAACATTGATGTCTTTGAGTTCTTCAATTATCCTCGGGTATCTGCAAGCTCGGGCAACCAGTCACAACTACAGCCCATGCGATTGCAAGCTCTTGGGGTAGAGTCCACGAGAAACAATGGCGTTCCTGATCCTGAAGCTGACTGGTTGGCCTATGGGTCGCCGTTCAATTAAATCTTGGACGAGAGAAATATAGTTAGATACGAAACAAGGTATACAGCCTCGCGGCGCGCATTGTCTTGAGCGGTATGATAGTTTAGAGAGTGATTGAGCGGGCGTTGTCTCGTTGGGTGTTTGGCTTCCTGGATCTGAATGAAACACAAGAAAAGATTGTGATCTTCTGACTTACGAGTTCCCAGACTTGGACATCCTTTCAGAGTTACGATCTGCGAGACCTGTGTTGCTCGTGATGGAATTTCTTATGCTACAGCCACCCTACCTAGATCTGCCCTGCCACTGAGTTCGGCCCGTGTCGATCAGACATCCGAACTTAATCGGACTCTAACGGGCCCTAACATCATTCCTCAAGTCAATCTTGCCCCAAACTCAGTCTCAGCTTGAAGATTCCCGATGCCAAAGTCCTCCACATTCCAGCACGCGATTGTTTATGGAAAATGTTTCAAATCGGTTCCAGATCATATAACCGTAATCATTCATCATATATACATCGTTTGCGGCGTCGTAAAGCTAATCACCCACCAACTCCGATCCCAAATGCTGTTTCAAAAGCAAAGGTACCAAGACATAAACACGCCATAAACTCCAAAGCCGTGAACCTAACTATCCCAGATGGCGCCGTATGCCGGCACGCCACGCGTTTCCAAACCATAAACTACCTTCTTCGTAATCTTTTCGTTTGCAATAATGATGACCGCTTCAGCCTTGAAGCTTTTTACCAAGTTGTAGCCCATCTTTACCAAGTCTGGTCGTCCGAGCTTCTTGGTGTCGTGTATGACCGCGTTGGGGATGCGATCACTGATGGTCTGACAAAGTTCTTTGCCAAAAGTCTCTTCAGGGTTTTTTGTGGACCAGATGAGTTGTGTTGGGCAGCTTGGGTTTTGGATGTGCCCAAGAACGGGACCAATACCTGAGCCGGTTGCGATGAGGACGACGCGGTTGAAGAGAGTTGCGATGCGCATGACACCGCATGTTGGGACACCCCGTGTCCAGATGTAGGAAGGGCCACTTTGAATGGTGGACTTAGTCCAATCGCCTGCGTTTGAAACAACGAGCGAGTAGCCCTTCGATCGACCGTTGACAGGTTCAGGAGCGGGAATGGTGGCGAATGAGTGCCATTCTTTGAGGGGTGAATGTGACAGACGGGTAAACGAACCGTTGACAGGTACGGTATAGTCAAAGTGAAGCCTGATAGCGTGATCTGAGAGTTTCTCATCTTCTACAGGGACTTTGCGGAGGAAGCACCAGGAAGAAGCGACACTTGCTGTGGCTACAGCCAACAACCAGAAAGCTGGCGACGTGACACACGCCCGTCCGAGCGTAGTGCCAGCCGGAGCGCTGTCATAGTTCGAGAGTACGACCTGGACCCAGAAGAGAGCGAGCATGGTCCAGCCGGCGAATCGATGTGTCCTCTCGAATAGATCGTGGTGACGCTTGCGTACTGATGGCCAAGCAATGCCAATCATACCAACAAACATGACAGAGAGGATCCAGGAAATGACTTTGGAAGCGATAGAAGTAGTACCCCAGTTGGCACAGCTTCCGAACATACAAGCAATGTCTGCGATGTTAGACGCCAAAAGCCAGGCTCCTGCGCTGACAGCTGCGCCAGAGTGGGCGCCGCCAAGGTGGTAGATCTTGGCACAACGAGATCTAATGGCAAGAGGCCATGACTTGGGTACACCACAGGTAATAGTGTAGAGTGCGTTGATAACAAACTCTTGACGGACAAGAACAGCAGTGGCTAGGTTGATGGCTGTGATGATACCTAGCCACTCTCTGCTAACTCCAGTAAGTAAGAGAGCGATGGCAGCACCAATGTTGAACAGGCCAACCAGAGAGAAGAGCCGGCGGTAGACGATGAGGAGCCTGTAACGGACTCCGCGCGCATGCTTGGGGAGATCCTTCTCTGGCAACGCCTTCTCGAGGTCATATTGATGTTCGCCGATAAGAGTGGTATCAGAAGCATCGGAGAAGGAACTGAGCTGTGTAGCACTTGAAGCGTTCGAATCCATGCGTGCGTGTGCCAGAACAGCTGGCTGAGGAGAGCGAACAAGAGCAGCAGGTGGTTGTCCCACGGTCATTCGAAGTGCCTTCTTGTCGATCTTCCCGTTTGCGGTCATGGGCATGCTCTCAAGCTGGTGGTAATGCGTAGGCATGGCGTAGTAGGGTTGGAGAGTCTTGAGATGAGCTTCGATAACCGGAACAGGACAATGGATGGGAGTGACAAAAGCGTGGATCTCGCCTTCAATGAGAAGAGCGGTTGCTGATTGAACAGGAGGGCATGATTTTAGACAAGCAACAACGCCGTCTAGCTCAACTCGGAATCCTTTGACTTTGACTTGATCGTCAATGCGGCCCAAGATGTGCAGTGAACCGTCGGAGTTCCACTGGCAGAGATCGCCAGTGTTGTACATGTTTGATCTAGATAAAAAGTCAGTTATGGAGGTCTACTGAGTTGGTCGATGTTGGAAACGTACCCATCCTGAACAAAGGGATCAAGCCTGAACTTCTCGACGGTCTTGTCGGGCAAGTTCACGTATCCACGAGCGACGCCTACGCCACCTGCCCAAACATTGCCAACCTCTCCTACCGGTACAGGGGTAAGAAACTCGTCAAGAATGTAGATGTTGTTTCCTGGCGTGGGTCTTCCTATGGATAGAGGCTGTCCAACCTGATGCAAATGCGTGGTGTTGACGATGGTGGTTTCTGTGGGCCCATAGCAGTTGAAGTATGATACACGAGACGCCCATAGATCGGCAAGTCTGAAACTAGTTAGTCACGAGTATTCATGGCGGAGACAATGAGTTTACCTTTGACAGCTTGGTTCACCCGCTGTGGCGACGACTTTGAGTTTTGGATAATCCTCGGGGTTGTGTTTTGAGAGGATACTAGGAGTGCAAATGAGGACGTCGAGCTGCAACTTTGTGTTAGTAATAGATTCATAGATCTAAAAGAAGTCAACTTACTTGTTTCAGGGCTTTTGACCAGTCAGAGCCGCGCATCACCAAAGTGCCGCCATTTGATAGACAGCTTAGTGTCTCCCAAGCAGCTGCACCCTTCCTATTAGCTATCGCCTCTCTATAATCAACGTCGGACACTTACCCATGTCGAAGCTCACGTTCAAAACCTGTCCAACACAGGTCCCTGGGGTAATGCCCAAGTTTCCCGGTGTTTGGCAAACAAGATTTGTGACATTTCGGTGAGTAATATCAACTCCTTTTGGTGTACCGGTAGTGCCTAGCAATGGTGAGCCTGATGATCAAGAATAGTGTAGGCTTGGTCAACATACCTGATGTGTAAATAACATAGCAGCCATCACCAGGGTTACTGAAGGGAGAGAAGTCATCAAACTTTTCGTTGTGTGGCTCATTTGTCTCATCTTGATCGTCGATGATAACGATATTTCCGACACCCGTGTTGTCGAGGCGATGGACTGTTGATTTTGAAGTCAAGACAATGTGCTCGCCAGTTTGT
The DNA here is from genome assembly GCA_013266185.1 of Fusarium sarcochroum. NCBI lineage: Eukaryota > Fungi > Ascomycota > Sordariomycetes > Hypocreales > Nectriaceae > Fusarium > Fusarium sarcochroum. Next base: position 79,225 of record JABEXW010000177.1, read on the forward strand.
TTTAACACAAACCGTAAGGTTTCTTCTGCCACAATGCCTCCATCAAGAGGAACATACTGAGCTCCACACGATAGAACGGAAAGAATACCGACAAGCATACCAACACCTCGCTTTACAACAAGGGGCACACGATCTCCAGGAACAACCCCAAGGTTTCGCAACCGTTGAGCTAACCGGATACTACGTTGGGCAAGCTCACCATAGCTTATCTCAATAGCCGGCTCGGCGGATAGATCCCGTGCCGCTATGGCAGAAGGTTGTGATGTGGCATAGTGGTGGAAGGCTTCAGTGACAGTCGAGAAGCTAGGTCTGCTGCATGTACCTCGTGTAAACGAGATTGGCACGGCAGTTCCCGGAGGGGATACAGCAAGTAACGGTGATGCCATATTAGAACTGTACTGTGAAAGAGGTGTGTACAAGATGAAATGATGATCGTCGTATAACAATCAAAGAACCCAAATACTTGGTGCGTGGAAGAGGAGGCTTTGGGGAAATTGTGCATCAAAGATTTGAAATTAAGGAGTCCCGGAGTGCATAAGTACTCACTCCACCACAAGACAGCAGTTCTTAAATAGACCAGACTTCTCCGCTTCAGCACTTTCTGATCCTACCAGCCTTCTCGTCATGCTTGGCAGGATATTCAACAGTTCATGGCTGACCAGTCAGCTGCTGTGTCCAAGTTGCAGCTTAGGCCCCCAGCCGCCCCCAGAATGCGTCTTTTTCTGTATCGAGATGCCAAAAGTTGGCCATTATGGACAATGTGCTCCGCCTTCAGACTTCGAGCTCAGCCAAACACGTCCTGGTTGTGTTGATGAATGGAGAAGCATACGCCAAGCTAAGACATGCAGTTGGACGCTTGGGATGGATAGCGTTGAGAACGAGCCAACAGGATGCCACATGACAGAATGGGATGGCTGAAAGGGACATGGCTCGATGGCTGAACACTGTTCTTTGGCCCTATAGTCCAAGGTGAGTAGGTACCTGAACCTGTCAAAGCTTCACCGTCGAAAGCGTGTGGTGCGGTCTGTGGACCCCTGTAGGCCCGCATATAGAGGGATCTGCGATGGTTCCATGGCTGCGGATACAAGGGCTGCCAAGACATCTACAGCACGCGGGAAACTGCAGGATCTGGCTCCGGCATCTGCACCATCTCACATGAGCCGAGGTGGGGGTGCTGTATGCTGTACGAACGTAGTAAACTGAGACCATCTCACATGAACCGAGGTGGGTTTGTACAATATGAGCGTAGAAGTCGTGGTTGGAATTGGCTAGCTAGTTGCATGGCATGGCATATACATGCCAGACAACCACTATGCGATGGCTATTAAGCCTCCATTGCACTTTTCCATGTTTCTCTCACCGATAGACGTAAAATTATCTTAGCTAGAAAAGCTGTCAATCCAATCTACGCGCCATAGATCGTCGGGTCGCGCTAACCATGCGAACGGCCTGACACTTTGACCAAGCCAACAGAATGACAGACACCAAGATCGACAGCAATGCCAGCGAAATATGCGATTTACACCAAAACTTCCCGACATGGAAATTGATCCCCAACCACCGCCTTTCAAAATGCCTCAGCTGGGGACCGTGAAATTTCCCTTTGAAAAACTACCTTTGCTGGGATTTGGGATAAACCCAGCAATGTCTCAGTTGAATCAAAGACATTACCCACCTTATATTGACTGATCGGCACGGCTAAATCGCGTTATTGACGTACCCGACTATTTGAGCCCACGCAACCCGACAAGGTCGGCAGAAAACAGCATTATCAACCGAATCAATTTTGCCAAGTGCAGTGTTTTCAGCTTGTCCTTACCACACACTCTAAGGTTTATCTCCATCATCGATACTTGGCAATGAGTGAGGAATTGGTCATCGCTTCCACGCCTGCAGACGGCGTACGCGTCCTCGCGTTAAACAGACCCTCCAAACGCAACGCCCTCTCGCAGGAACTCATTACCGTGTTTCTGGAACAGCTGAACACGGCGTCCAGGGACAATGGCGTGAGAGTGATTGTCATTACTGGCAGCTCAACTTTCTTTTGCGGTTAGAGAACCCACAGACTCCACAGGGGTACCCCGGCACTTGCAAGCTGAGTTGGAGCTGACGGAGCAAATAGCGGGAGCTGATATCGGCGAGATCTCAAAGCTCGACGCGGAAGCTGCGCGGGGCTGCCGCTATTTGGAGAACCTTTGTACGGGGATGCGAGCCGTGCGCAAGCCTTTAATAGCTGCTGTTGAGGGAATGGCGGTGAGTTGTCAAAGCCAGACTAGCTAGGCTAAAGTTCTATGTTGGACAACGCTGACGAATCTATTTTGATTGACAGCTCGGCGGGGGCTTTGAGCTTGCTCTCATGGTGAGTTCCCTTGACAGCTGACAGTTGTCGCCGGAAGCCGTACCGTACTGACGTTGCGTTGTCAGTGCGACCTAATCTTTGCCGCGCACGACAGCCGCTTTGGTCTTCCAGAAGTCACCATTGGCCTCATCCCTGGCGCTGGTGGCACACAGCGTCTGACCAGCGCCGTGGGAAAGTTCAAGGTAATGTGACGAATTCCGTGTAACCGATGAGCTGGCAGCTGATACGAGGTGAGATAGGCTATGCAGATGATTCTTCTCGGAAGACCCATCTCGGCGGAAGAGGCCCGGTCCGCTGGGCTAATCGCACAGCTTTATGACAGTGGCAAGGTCTTGGATAACGTGGTTCAAGACACGGCATCGACGCTTGCGGGCCTGAGCCCCACGGCGCTGGGCTTGGCTAAAGAAGCGATATGCAGATGTAAGTGGTTGACCCATGCAGTAGTTCACCTGCCTCGTGCCGTGGCGTGTCATGTTGACTAACATATTCATCATAGCCGATGATTTGGGGGCGGATCATGAGTTTGAGAGGAGTCTGTATTACTTTGCTTTTGGCACTTCGGATAAAGAAGAGGGTGTCAAGGCGTTCTTGGAGAAAAGGAAGCCAGAGTGGAGGTCCAAGTAGCTCTACTTTCACGCAGGGTCTATATTTTGAGAGGGACCTTTGTATGCATGATGCGTAGATAATAGTTTGATAACTATTAAAAACCTTTCCTGGCTGCTGGAAATTGCCATTGGTTCGTGACACGGCTGAGATACGCCAATGCTTCCGGGATGATTTGGTTGGGTCTGGTTACGCTGCCACTTTTAAATATTGATTGACGTGGTCGACCCCTTGCTACCAATGATAGAGCTAGTTAATGTCATCTGAAATTGGACAAGGTCCCGCCCGTATCCTCTCAGCCTTTCAATATCGCTCTTTTCCAGGGCCATGTTAAAATTCCAAAGGTGATATCCATTTAGAGGTATCACAACATGAGCCAGAATAAAACGTTAAATCGCTGCCGGAGGGTGTTCCTGGAGGCATATTCCATCTTCCCTCTATTTCAAACTCTCTCACCGCCAACGTGGTATTGATACCATGTGGTGTGCGCCATCCCGCCTCGCACCGTTGGATTACACGTGTAAGTGAAATCAATATTCGTTTACAACATTCAAGCCTTGTTCAACGGCGGTTGTCGGCGGGTAGAAGACAGATGAGGCGTCAAACTCAGCTTTAGGGTTGGCGCGGACCTTGATCTAGTGACGTCCCTCGATACTAGTCTTGGCCTCTGACGAGCGAGTCGCGACCATACCGAGACCTCACATATTCAAGTGATTTTGTGGATATTGCCAATTAGAATACTAGAGGTGTTGCGATTTTTTATTTCTTTAATCTATAGTTTTTTGCACAGTATCATTCAGACGTGCGCTTTGACGCCTTCGACAATGACGAACGGGCGTAATAGAACATCAACCCTGTAATCAGGAATCACGTTAAAGCCACAATTATGGATTTTCAGAGAGTGAATCTGAACAATTAATCATCAGAAAAAAGTCTTCTCCTTTCTCAAAAGCCGCACAGATAATCGTACGATCATATAGTCGCATGATTTATCCTCTGCGCCAAAGTGGTCACTCTCTACGCCACGTTCTTCGTCAATGCGACACCGATGCACTAGCAACTGTCAGTTTAATAGATCGCGGCTAACTAAGTTCGTCTCCCCTTGGCAGGTACAGCTGTGAGTGTGTCCTCCTTGTTGGAATTAGTTTGCACGAGGGCTTGATAACCTCATCGGTTCGTTGTATTATCCTAGAGCCCTAACGTTCTAATTGTATTCAAGTATCCATAATAGCGGTGGGGGAACCTGTTGGAACGATCCCATGGTTATTAACATGATATTTACGGCCCAGGATGCTGATGGAAAGGCTTTGAATAAACAGAGCGACCTATAACGTTATAAATGAAGGCGCTATGTCTTGTACTAACTCCTACTACCTTCCATACTGTTCCTTCGCAACAGAGTTGATAAAGGTAGTTCCCGCCAGACGGAAAGTATCAGGTTGAATGCTCGATCCATTGGGGTTAAAGTAAAAGTTCTGTCCATAACCACCACCGTGCTTGTACACAGGCCATCTCGGAACGTCAGCAACTAAGAGAGTTAGTTATGAAACCGATACAGGCATGAATGGGCCGCAATAAGACTTACCACCGTGTTCATTAGGATCGAGGTCATGAATGAAGCTGATCCACATGCGAGTAACAAGCTTCGCGAGGTCGAGGACCTCCTTCGATGCGTTCTCGAGAGGACTCTGGCCTTCCGCATAACCCAGACCTTGTTTGTTATAGAAGACATAGGCAATCTCTGTGAAATGACTGGTTCCGATGTATTTTCCTAAGAACAAACATTAGCATATACATCTAGTCTGATGTCGTAGTCACATCTGGGGGGTTACTTACGAGGAGAATTAGTGTTCGGTGACTCGAACAAATAAGAGTATGCAGTCGCTCCATGCTTCGACCAAGCATCGCTTCTCGCACGAGTCCACGCAGTGAAGAGCTGATCACTCTGAAGGGCAACCGCACGCTTAAACTGTGCTTTGACGGGATCATCAGATTTCACCCGATACTGCGCAGGAAGGCCAAGGGAATCGATGTTGGGATACAGTGCCATTAGTATCTCGGTTGTGTTGGCATCTGGGCCAGCTGATTGGATGATATCCGCGATCTCCTCATCCGTGTCGACACCAGCACCGCTGAATAAAGTACCCTCATCTGCATTGGTTCCCAGTAAGAATGGTACCTTGGTGAAATTGCCGTTTTCCAGAAGCGTTGATGGGTAGTCTGGAATGAAGTCACCATCGACCACGGGGTAGAAATTTCCTGGAACCTTTTCACTGGTAGCGTTGAGTTTATCAAACGGAACATCGCGCAGACAGGCTAGCTTGTCCTCTTTCGTGTCGCAGCCGACAGCTTTGACGATGATATCGTAACGTTTCTGTGGAGTCGTAAAGTTCTTCATATCGGTTCCGTCCGCGCCGGACTCTGAGATAAGGCCTCGGAATAGCTTGTCGTCTCGGCCTCCGTAAGCGGTAGCATGATAGCCTATGTTACCACCACCGGCACTTTCGCCCCAGATGGTAACTTTCGACGGATCGCCGCCAAATGCAGCGATATTCTCATTGATCCAGTGCAGAGCGATGCGCTGGTCCTTCAGACCAAGGTTGGCTACACCGGCATCGAGAATATCCTGGCTAACCATGAATCCCCAGAATGAAAGTCGGTCTGTCGACTATTAGATATGCCTGTATTTGACGAATGAGAGATAACTTACAGTCAAGAGAGACGGCGACGAAAGGCTTGCCTGCTTTGACAGACTCTTCAACGATGAAACTAAGGTTATAGACACCATTGGCGCTATAGTCCATTGACCAACCTCCGCCATGGATGAAAACACCAACCGGTAGCTTTGCATCCGCGTCGCCTTCAGACTTTGCGGGTCGTACGACGTTCAAAGTCAGGCAATCCTCGCCTAGCGTGAAAGGCCAAGCTGGACTGTTCTACATAAAGTCAGCAACAGGGTCAATAACCAGAACGCAGGTAATTAACTTACCCCATATCCAACGCAAGAGTCGGCATACTCAGTTGCGTTCTTGGTATCGAATGTCTCGTCCAGACTTTGCGGGTTTTGGAAACGTAGTGGACCGACAGGAGGTTGAGCAAAGGGAACGCCCAAGAAGAGATCCTGATCATATTCAGCCACATATTTGCCTTCATAGGTGCCATTCTTGACTTTCACAGTCGGTGCCTGTCTGGAGTAGGCACTTTCTGCTAGGAGCAAAGCCGTAGTGGCGACCTTTAAAAGTGAATGCATCTTGAAGGCAGACCTTGATCTCTACAGTCAAAGTACATCACGGCGTTGGGTATATTGGCCATTTTATTCATGCTTTACAATCGCATAGCGGGACCAAGACTGGGGACCGTGACTAGTGCCCGGGGTTAAGTAGCATCAAGCGGAGAGTCCCACGTCATACGGAAGCATTCTCGCGGCTTCATTAAACAGCATGATCTATGATCTGCCGGTTAGTACTGGAGTATCAGGCTGTTATTGCCCGAGTATTCCCCTTTGGTCGATAAATCCGTGTTCCTTTGCTTGCCGACATCAACTGCCGTCCTACCGTCTAACAGCCTGGTGCATTGCTAGAGTAGTCGACCGGTTCACGCAACAGCATACCCCATGGGGAAATGAATCCATAACCATAATGCGGGGATTGTCTGGTCGTGGGTCGCGGTTGTGACGCTAAAAAGGGCAACCTCGTATATCCGACCGAGGTGAAGAAGAAGAGACATGAAGCTCTCCCTAAGATAATCGAACACAGAGAAAATCCCAGACGATACCTATATCTCATGACCGATATCGATGTCTGGCGACCTTGAGACTCGCTGCCAGGCAAGACGGCCCCAGAATCACGGATTTGGAGCACCTGACAAGCAAGGCTTGTTAGAGTGCTTAAAATTACCCGAAGTGGAAACCTAAATCAGAGGGCCCTTTCTAGTGACGAAAAAACGATGCTTCAGATTTCTTCTTTGAGCTGCATAAACACGACAAACCCTGCCATGATTCGACAGACCCGCTACCTTAAACCCTGAGCCGTACAGAATAGAGTTCCCCGACACCATGACGGTGAACTACGGAAACACTTCGGATGAGTTACTGCGTAGTGAATCAACGATGGGAGGTATCTTAGTCATGGCGAACTCTTGGACAACTAGAATGGTGATCATATGCTCCAAGAAATAAATGTTCAAATGTTTTGATCTCGCTGAAATGAAAAGGTCTTAAGATGTCTGGTAGTTATGTGCATTCATCAAACTTTCCCTATACCCAGTAAACCTGTAATCCATTGGACTAATCCATTGGACTGGTAATTCGCCTCGACCGCTTGAGAATGAATACTCATCCATGCCTCGCTACAACGCTATCAATGGTAAGACTTATGGCACCAACCATTTTGGTGATTCCTCTTCATCTAATCTTCTTGGGATGTCTTACAGCGATACACCAACTAACGGATTTCAAGCCAAACAGTCCGCACTCTGGCAAGGTAGAAAGCGCGGCAAAGCTTCTCATTAGAAGACGTGAATAATTCAGAAGATGTGCTATCCTGTATCGCCTGTATGCATTAAGATGGCTTGAAAAAGCCTGTGCAATGTTCGTTTGCGGCTTGATGTCTAGTTTAAGTTTGCCTGACTACTTTCAACTTTGCAGCATTGTAAGTTTGACATCATGCCTTATTTGAGGCCAAAGTAGCAACAAAATAGTAAGTTTGACATTTGACTCTACGTTAAAATCCGTGATACTTCGGTGAGTTTCTTGATGTACAACTCAAAAGTCAAGTCGTGACTCAGACGGTGAAGCTCATCCGAAGTTTACTGAAATATGGTATATAATCCCCATCCGCCCCCATTGCTCAGATTTGTATTCGTTCCCGTATCTTTGCACCATTCTTCGCGCAAACTTCCTGGACCAGCTCGAATGCTCCTTACTATGCCACAATATCTCAATACCTATTCCGCCTCCCCAAGCTTTCAAACTCCACGCTCTCAGCCATGTCGACTACGTTTCATCGGTTTTCTGATCTACCTCGAGAACTAAGAGACGAGATCTGGAGTTTTGTTATCCGACCGCCTGTTCCGGGAGTAAACATCTTCCGATTCTACCGACTTTGGGAAAATAATCCCGCACTGGTCCCGGAAGTAGCCTTCTTGGCAAACTGTTCTCACCAACATCGCCTCTCTGCGGCTTCGTGGGAACAATACTTCGATAATGCTGATGCTAATTGCGGCGACAAGGACGTATCCACATATTTGATTGATGCCGGATTGTGGACCGCTTGCAAAGAATCAAGACTTGTCATGGAAAAACAGTTTAGACACTGTAACTCAAGATGCTGGCACAATGACTTCCAAGCGGCGGTACCCAAGACATTAGCCGAAAAGATGTGTCAAGGAGGTTTCAGCAGACCTGAACGGCGTCATTTCTCTGGTGATACTCCCTGCTGCTTTACACTCTTCCCGTGCGGGGACTTGTTCGTTTTACAAGGAGATATCATGGATGTCACTATCAACCTGGGTTGCATTCATTCCATCTGGCCTGAGACATCGTTTCTTGGAGCATATAGAGACATCGCGATAGAATATGACCCAGCGTGGGGAGTCCAGATGGAAAAATCGATCCGCAACTTCGAAGACGACTGGCCTCCAATAGTCGCCAACCTCCTCGATATCTGCGAGAGGTGCACATATCTCAGGATATGGGTGATTGATCACAACCTGAAACGAAAGAGAGATGCTACGGGTATTCCAGTTCGCGCTAAATATCCAAAACATTATCCCTATCGCCCGACTACTTTCTATGCCAGCGACAGAAAGTTTGTGGAAGTCGATTTAGAGCAAGGCGCGAAGAACCTAGACTACTGGCAGTATGTTAATAAAGTGGGAGACGGCGACTATGAAAAGTCCTCGATTCGTTTTGTGGATCTGGTAGGCTGGATCTTCGAAGATTTTGCCAGTCGGAAAGATGGCGCGGAACAGCAGATCGCGTGTCATCTGGGGCTCCTTGGATGGGATAACTTATGAGAGATCTTCTAAGATATCATACTATGATACCGGTAGTCCTAACTCTGCAGGAGTTCTTTTTATGGTCTTCATAGTCTCAATCTTTATTATTCTTTGAATCGTGTATTCGAAACTGCGAATGAATCTTATGTAGCAATGGCTCAAACCCGAGTCATGAGTGCTACGTCGCCGTCGGTTATGAGCGTCGGGAGCCCGAGCTTGGGTCTGCATATTAAGAGGCTTCGTTTGTTCTATGGTGAGATCTTGACCCTTTGAGCTGACGCGTAGGACATCAAACCTAGCTTCGTGTGCTTTATGGACTTTGACTGTGGCATTCCTGCTCTCAATCAGCGTTAGACGAGTTATCTATTGATCATTGAGGTCAGTTTGATCTATCTTAGGTTCATCCACCGCCTGTCCGGTCTTGGCCCCGAGTTCGTTAACTATAAACGCTACAGGGAGTACTTGAAACAAACTGCCAAAGTGTAGTTTATAAAACTTGGTTCAATGATTCCTGGTCAGTGTTGATTTATGGACATAGTCCTTAATCCTCTCCCCACTAACTAACCATCCTAGTAGAACAATGTTGGTGCAATGAAGGCCAACATCTTGACTTGTCTGCCTGCTTGCACTGCTCTCTTTTACCCAATCCTTTTGCATGAAGGATTGGAGCCTGGGATAAAACATTCTTTGCAAGCATATAGTTCCGAGACAACATAGCCTAATCCGAGCTTAGGTGTCACTAAAAGCGCACTGCCCATCGTGTAGTTTGAATAAGGAGATAGAAAGTATGTATGAACTTTGCTGATGATTTTGGGGTAGATTCTTTGAATGATACTATGAGTACTTATAAATCTTACGTAGATAGTCTAAGGCTATTGCTTGCTCAAGTAGTAGCAAGATGAGACTGGTAGTTCACCGCTCGTAGCTAGAAGCATGCTGTTATATTTTACGAAATTACCACATGTACACCGATTCAATAATTGGATCAAAGCAAAGATAAAGAAACAGTATTCATGGACCCTGGTCAGGTATACTCAGGTGCAGTAATCTCACCTTGCCACATGGCAGCCCTTCCTTCAAAGGCATAACCGGAAGGCAGTTTGACATTCGCACTTCAGTCGCTTAACAACCTAGCCAATCCAACCCATTGAGAGGAAGTGCCAAGTTCCAAGAACGCGGCTTGAATGATGATTTCATCTCGATTCGACATGCCAAGGCTTAGCACAAGCACTGCATCTCTCCCAAGCATTGCACCATATCAAATCTGTTTGCTTGCCTTTGGATACGAACAAAGAAGGATTGCAATGCTGACTTGGAGGCAACACGGTAGTCCGGATTAGTTAGGTGCTATACCGCGCGACGGGAATTACTAGGATGAAGGAAATAACCTTCTCTGTCAAGGGGATGAAGGATGGGCGCATCCTTAGTGCAGACTCCAGAGCTCCCGGAGTGAACCGACCCAATAAATAAGGATATGCTTAATTTTAACGCCCGACAAGACCCATTTAGCCAAAAGAAACAACATGTTATAGTAATTATGGTGGAACAAGCTTGATCATGGGTTCTACGAATGTGGCATTTAGTGACGCCCCCACGTTTGTGTCTTAATTGACACGCGAATAAGCCGAAGATCAACGTTACCATCCTGTTAAATCAAGGCATTGTTGGTCGTGCCGTCTCATGAAAGAACCTCTCGTTGATGCCTTTGAGCCTGGTCAGCGTAACACTAAAGCTTCGCGTCATGCCTTGGCCGATGGCGTGCTTCTACCAGACTGGAAGGTAGTTAGCGTCACGCAATCGATAGCCAATCCTCACAGAACCGGGGGCGAAGCGATCGACATGGTTGTATTTTAGGAGCAGGAGCTTTCGGTATGAATATCAAGTGAGAGATTCCTGAAAAATGGTGAGGTTACTTTGTGCTCTCCAGGATTGCTACAAATTTGATCCCAAGTTTCGAGTGATTTATATCACCTTTATTGTCCATCATGGGGTTCTCCCTATCCAGCTGGCGTCCCAAGCCAGAAGCTACGCCAGTCGTCGTTGATGTCGATCACAACTACAACTCGGACAGTTCTGACCCGTCGCTTCTCCGCGATGGAAACCTCGCTTTTACTCGAGTCCAGGGTGGAAACGACTCGAAACCGTCGTATCAAGAGGCAATTGGAGCTCCCGTCGAGTCCAACTCTCCCCTAGGATACCATGTTGGATGGCTTACTATCATTTTCCTCAATGTTAATCAGATGATTGGGACGGGTATCTTCTCAACTCGTAAGTAACGGTGGAGCCTTGCCACCATCAAGGTCTCAGGTTTGCTGACTTTGTCCAGCGGGAAGCATCCTCAATTCAACAGGATCAATCGGACTTGCTCTGTTTTACTGGGTCATCGGCTTCATCATGGCCATTGCCGGATTTTGCGTCTATCTTGAGTTCGCTAGTTATTTTCCGAGTCGGTCCGGAGCCGAAGTCGTATACCTCGAGCAAGCCTACCCTCGGCCGAAGCACTTCTTCCCCATCGCATGGGCAGTTCAATCCGTTATCTTGTCGTTCAGTAGCAGTAACGCCATTGGTCAGCAGCCCAAGAAATTCTCTTCAAGTTCAAGTGCTGACGAGCTCTCTAGTACTATCTAGATATCTTTGGCGGATTGCTGATAAGGTGCCTAGTGATTGGCAGATGAAAGGAGTGGCTATCGCTGCTTACACACTTGCTGTCATCTGTCAGTCTCTCTACTCTCGATCAAGTGCAAGTAGTGTGCTGATATTTATACGCAGGCGTCATTGCTCACAACAAGTACTCTCTCTGGGCTGTCAACTTTTTCGGTATTCTCAAGATTCTCACGCTCATCTTGTGCGTATAGACACCTCTCGTTCATCTTTTCATTCTAACTCGAACAGCATTTCTATTACCGGATTTGTGGTTCTCGGTGGAAACGTTTCGCGCATCCCCGATCCCAACATGAACTTCCGTAACGCCTTCGAGGGAACGACTGACAACGGAAACGATCTTTCAACAGCTTTAGTTAATATTGTCTTCTCCTATACCGGTTATGCCAACGCCTTCAACGTGGTTAACGAGGTCAAGAGGCCCATTCCAACGATCAAGAAGTACGGCTTCATCTCTGTTGTTCTCGTGGCTATCTTGTACATTTTGTGCAATGTCGCGTACTTTGCTGCTGGTGAGTAACCCCATATGATCGGGATTGTACAAGACTGACACCTATCCTGAAGTTCCTAAGAAAGAGTTCGCCGAGTCCGATGAAATCGCAGCCGCAGTCTTCTTCACCAGTGTCTTTGGAACTAGTGGCGCTGTAACAGCTTTGAACGTTCTTGTACTGCTGAGTGCATATGGAAACCTTCTCGCTGTGTTGATCGGCCAGTCACGAATGATCCGAGAGATTGGACGGTAAGTCACAGGGAGTCTAGTACCTGAAGGATGAACTCGTTAACGAGCGATTATAGACAAGGAGTTCTCCCTTTCACCACGTTTTGGGTATCGACCAAGCCTTTCGGAACACCCATCGGTCCCTATCTTCTGAAATGGGCCATGACTTTCATCATGATCGTGGCACCCCCTGCTGGTGATGCCTTCCAGTTTGGTAAGTCCAGCCTCTACATCACTGATTTGTTCGACACCAAGTTCTGATCGTGGACACAGTCGTGAGTCTGAAGACTTATCCCGAAGGTCTGTTCTTCCTGGCAATGGGTGTTGGTCTGTACCTCGTCCGACGTCATAACAAGCGCGTTGGAAGGGGTCGCCCCGAGTTCAAAGCTTGGCACGCATCTGCCATTTTTTTCATCCTCATCCAGATCTTCATCGTTGTTATGCCTTGGTACCCACCCAAGGGCGGTCCTTATGCTGGCGATGTCAGCTTCTGGTACGCAACGTATTGCGTAGTCGGTATTGCAATGTATGTCCTCATCTTCGTAAACATTCTATATGGCATAGAATACTGACAATAATCTCTAGCATGATCCTGTGCGGTGTTTATTACGTCCTCTGGATTTACGTCATCCCCAAGTGGAGAGGGTATGCGATTCGACTTGAAGTTTTGGAAGTTGATACAAACGGTGCCAACACCCATCGCCTAGTCAGAGTTCCTCTCGTTGAGATTGAGAAGTGGGATGCGGATCATGATGATGCCGGAAACCTTAGACAGCGCCACGTTCCCGACAGTCCTCCTGCCCAGAAGGAAACTGTGCTCACTGACAAGGATACATGATGTACGACTTTTAGTTGATTCAAGAAACGAAAGCTTCAATAGCTGTATGGAGTTTTGACTGGTTTCTGATTAGATAGGAGTCGTGGTCACAAGACAAAGCGAGGCCATCGATAGCCTGCAGACAAAGTGAACACGCTCGAAAAGGCTTATTATGATCCCGGCCTGTAGATTAATACAGTTCTACAGATTCAGAGTCTGATTCTACCATAGAGGTATTGGCTACATTAAAAAGCTTCCTTGTGACTCAGATCGTGAAGTCTATTGAGATACGGGTTTTTAAGCTCCTCGCCACCCACCTCCTCTACTCTGATCTTTTCCTGGCCCTTTTTTTCTTTCATTCTACACGACACGCTCAAAAGGAACTGTCAAAACTTTTTGCCAATTTTTATCTTATTAGCAGATCACCTACCATCGTTTCCAATGTTCATACCATCAACCATGGCTACATTTCATCGTTTCTCTGATCTGCCCAGAGAATTAAGAGACGAGATCTGGACATTCGTCATTCGTGCGGCCGGTCCTGGTGTACACGTTTTTCGACTTTATAACCGGGAGATGGACAATGCCACTGGAGCCCAAGATGTCGCTTTCCCGGACTATTACCCCATGCATCGTCTCGCCGCACCTACTTGGAATCGATACTTCGATAATGTCGACGCTCGTTGTGGCGATAAGAATGTATCAACATATCTCATCGACGGCGGACTCTGGACCGCATGCAAAGAGTCAAGGACGATAATGGAGAAGCATTTCAAAAACTTGAAGTGGAACTCTCGCCGTAAGCGCGATAAGAAAGGGCGGACCGAGAATAATACTTCACAAGTGTTAGATATGCCCGCGACAGGCTATTTTTCCGACGAGGTCCCCCATTACTTTACTGTTTTCCCTCACCGTGACCTTTTCGTTTTTCAGTCAGAAAATCTGAAAAGCATTCTTTGGGAAGATATCGACATTGACATTCCCATTGGATCAAGCATAAAGGGCTTCCAGGGGCTCAATCACGTCGCACTGGAATACGATTCTGAGTGGGGGATCCAGATGTACGAGGCAGGGTATAACCAAGGACCCCTTCCTATAGTCCGGATACTCATAAACCTTGCTTGTGGTTTAAGCCATGTCTTCAAGATTTGGCTCATTGACCACAACTTAAAGCGTAAAGAAGACGCGCCTGCCTTCAAGGAGAATACCATGTGGCATGACACAAATGCCTACTACGCTAGCGACAGAAGGTTTCTAGAGGTCAAATGCGATGGGCGTTCAATGGGGCTCAACCAGGAGCAATGGCAATATTTACAGCAGGTGGCGGATGGAGACTATTATAAGTCTTCCATGTGGTTTATAAGCCGGCTCCAAGGGGAGATAAACCTGGCTATTGATCCGGACGACACTGAAGCAGAATATGCATGCGATATTGGACTTCTGGGGTGGGACAGGTTATCCTGAACTTACCAGCTTGAAAGCTGTAAGACGGGAATAGCAGGGCAATAGATATTATATGAGAGCAAATGAACTGGACTTGAGCCACGTCTCAAGCTCTATTATTCCCTGGTACCATGACTTTCAAGCTGCATCGTGCTGCCGACCTCACATGTTATTACGACACAATCTTCATTAATTATCACCAGCCGCTTCACGGTCAAGATTCTCAGTCACCCCCACATGCAGGCCATTTCAGCATACCTCGACTGCCTGCGCCCTGAGAAGCTGATCACTTGAGACTTACACGTTTGGTGTTCGCCGACGGGCCTGAGCTGTCCCATCTTCTGTCTACAACCGCGAACGAAGTAACGATTGTTTATTATATAAGTATGTGATTAAACAATAGAGAATCAAGCTCGGCTGGGCTGGTAGAAATAAGCTTCCAGGGCGCCTGTCGCAGCCACTTATCTAAGATTTCATGGAGAATCAGTGACATGTCAGGCAATTAGCCCCATGCTCCAAAAGAGAAAACTCTTTCGGTAATTGTACCCGCGCCTCTTATCTCTCGGATCCGATGACGGAGATATCTGGAGCTCTTCCAATTCCCGACCCTCTTTTCGCCATTACGGTCCCGCAATACGCAACCTGTCTCTCAATCACATTGGTTTATCAAGGTATGATATGAGTAATTGCTGCGAATGGCGAATGGCAAATGGCTCCGCTTGTCAGTTCTGGCAGTTTATTCCCGACCGCTGATTGTTCATGACTTCAAACTTTTCTCTCCTTCAATTGTCTTCTTGTGAATTGCCTATATGAGCAAAATTAACACCCAGTATGCCTGTCAACTCCCAATCGAGCATACGGACTTCCCTCAACGGTATCCGATGTCTTTCAGTCATAGATGCCGAAGCTTCTGAGACAAACTTTTCACATGATGTCGAAAAGGATGCTGGCCCCGAAGAAAATGGGGTGCTTGAATCTCCAGACCTTACCGATGACGAAGAAGTAGATTGGGATGGCCCTGACGATCCGGAAAAGCCAGTCAACTGGCATAATTCAAAGAAATGGAGGATCACTTTCACTATCTCCATGCTCACATTTCTGACGTTGGTCCTCTTTAACCCGTGGCGTGCAATCTTAAGCTGACGTCGTCCTAGACCGTTTGCTTCCTCAATGATGGCTCCAGCAATTGATCAAGTGATGAGAGAAATGAACACGACAAACCGTGACCTGGGCTCTTTTGCTGTCTCCATCTATCTTCTTGGCTATGCATTTGGGCCTTTGATCATTGGTCCGTGCAGTGAACTTTACGGTCGACTAGTGGTCTTCCACATAACCAGTGTGGGCTTTCTTATCATGAATGTCTGCTGTGCATTGTCAGTCAATATGCCTATGCTCATTGTTTTCCGTTTCCTTACAGGCACTTTCGGAGCGTGCCCTTTCACGGTCGGGCCTAGCACTGTAGGAGAATGCTTCAGGATAGAAGAGCGTGGCACAGCATTGGCGGTGATGAATGCGCCTGTGGTCATCGGACCATGTATTGGACCTGCTGTTGGGGCATACCTATCCAGAGCAGCTGGATGGCGCTGGTGCTTCTGGTTACTCACAATCATGGTTAGCATCTCATACTTGTTTTGACTGTCGCATACTAACTACAAGTACCAGGGCGGAGTGGCTCTAGTCATCAGTTTTGTTTCACTGAGAGAAACACATCCTCCTACTCTTCTTAAGCACAAGGCCAAGGGAGTGCAGAAGGCCTCAGGTCACCCTGTCGCGAGACTTGACAAAGAGCCAGTTCAAACTCCACTAAAGCTGTTCCTAATCAGCATTCGACGTCCTATTATAATGCTTACCATGTCTCCTCTCATCTTGGGTCTATCGCTTCTGGCCGCTGTGGCTTATGGCGTTTTATATCTGTTATTCACTACCTTGACAGAAGTCTTTGAGACGCGATATGGTATCGTTACAAATATTGGTCTTGTTTTCTTTGGCATCGGTGTGGGTCAAATCGTGGGCATCCTTGCCTTCGGCGCCGTGTCTGATGCTATAATGAAAAGGATGGCAAAGGGTGGGGAGATGAAGCCTGAATACCGCCTCCCTCCCATGTATCCAGGAGCAGCTATGATACCCGTTGGACTACTCATCTACGGATGGACGGCTCAATATTACGTGCACTGGTTTGTGCCTCTCTTGGGTAACTTCTTCCTCGGGGTGGGTGTTATCACCGTCTTTGTTCCGGTGGCTTCATACTTGGTAGACGCTTATCCGACCCACGCCGCCAGTGCAACAGCTGCTACGACGGTATTGCGAAGCATTGGTGGAGCTTTGTTACCTTTGGCGGGTCCTCGGATGTACGAAAAACTTGATCAGGGCTGGGGGAACACCTTGCTTGCTGTGCTCTCGCTGGGAATGATGGGGATGATCTGGCTTACACAAAAGTACGGTGAGAAGCTCAGAACCGATCCCAAGTATAAGCTGAACTTGTAATCTGGCACGGGTTGGAAATCTATAGACGGTGATGATTAGTTTGTGGCTGACGGCGGCGAACCAGAAATCCAAGATTGACATACCGGTAATAAGCGATCTTGTCACGATGAAAATCTAGTCAGCGTCCATGTCATAGTGTAGCATTTCGCGGGAAATGATCTTCCTCGATCAACTCCTACTTGACAGTGCTGTTGGCCTCAAATAAGGTATTAGGGCCTGCCTTTAACCTTCGCAAAGAACACGTTTCTTTGATTAACTCAAGAGGGCTTGGCGCCGTTGTCACTTCTCGTTGTGTTCATACATTGCCAATAGATACTCGAATGTGATGTCAATTTCGATATCGAGATCCAAGAGGGGAAATGTGTCACGCGACAGAACCCTGAATTTTCAAGAGAAATCGGGAGAATAAAACCGGTAGTTTGGGAGCGGGAGATGCTTGGAGTTTTCTCTCAGCATTCGCAACTGGCTTGTGGTTGATTACCTTATTTCCTGATTTATTAACTGTGTGGTCCTATATGCAAGGTCGGCAAATGGCCAACCGCCCTACCTAAAATGCCTAAATCCTATACCTAACCCTGACCTAGATTACACTACTAATATAGCTAGTTGTAGGGTTTTCAGTGCTTAAATGCTATAAGCGCTAAGCTAACATTTTAAATTCTAATTAGTGCTAATAATGCGTTTTGTCTTTAGCTGTGGCTGATGTAAATAAAGCACAACTCTGCCACGAGCATCATATGGGCCCCTACAAGTTTCTGCTTCACCCTTATACAGTTGTCGCTATAAAAGGAACCCTCGTTCTACTGTCGGCGCTGAGCGTTTGCACAATGAGGCGCAGTTTAAAGGATCGGCAAGTAGCATAAGGAAGCCTCATCTTTTTGCGCGCTTAGCGACGATTTCTGAGTGGTCGGATAAGCACGGCGACAGCTGAGACACAGACGCCTAGAGGATGATGAATCAAATATTCGTTCGGCCCCGCAACTCATTTTCTCCCACTTGTTCACTCGCAGACACGCCGTCTATCTCAAGTTCCAATGGCTCAACGACACCCTTACCTGACATACTACGCTCCAAAAGGAGAAGGTGAACCAGAAGCGTCAGTATGCCGCAATTACGAGTGGTTAGAGCCAATAAAGGATCTCTTTCCAATTGTCAACCAGCCGTCTGGAGCTGCACCGGGATTCCATTACATGTCGGTCATCGAAAATGTGCTAGATTGCATGAAACGGACCAATTTTAGAAAATGTACCATGCCCGAATGTGTAGAGGCCGAGAAGATCTTATCTACTGTTGCGCCAGAATGCGAGTGGGAGATCTTCCGGGAATGGGCAATCAAGGTCATGGCTTGCTGGAGCAGGAGTGTGAAGGGAGACTTGGAAAAGATCCTCGGTCGTCCTATGAAGAATAGGAAGATATCGAGCCACATGACTGCCAATAGGATCCCCATGTCGCGTCCTATTGCTTCAGTGTATGTGCGGTTCGAAGGCGAGAAGCAACATCTTACCCATCCACCCATCATCGCCATCTACTTCTGCACCAGGCTACTTGGCTCGCTGGACCAGATGTATTGGAGCTACGACTTTGGATCTCATCGCGGGTCCGACTTCTTCGGCGTTGTCGAACTACTAATTTGGATGTCCAGCGCCACAGACTTTGTACCTCACCCTCGCATCATGAGGAGATACGTCGACATAGCCAATGATCTGGACCTCCCTCTCTACATGGCGCGACTTCAAACTGCAACGGTTACGATGTCACAACTAAAGTCTAACTTTTGTCGCCGCCGGCTCTGGAATCTGGTGCTCGCCTGCAAGAGCGGCATCGCCAGTGCCCCTTCAATCTTGTCCTTACTCAGCACAATGCCAGAAACCGACATCAGAGTCCATGCGGAGTGCACTCCCGAGACGTGCCTGTTTGACGATGAAAACACGACAACAGTGCGACAGTTACACCACTGCGGGGATAGTGAGAGCAATCATCCCATCAAGTGCGACCCCTCCAAGCTCAACAGCTCCACGCTACTTCACAATGCCTGGACCATGAAGCGAGAGCTCACGTCGGACAAGTTCATGGCCATCTCACATATTTGGCTAGACGGGACTGGATCGTCTATATACACAGAGGCAGGAAACGTCAATGATTGTGCCTTTGATTTCTTCAGCTATATCGCTCGGGAGCAAGGCTGCGAGGGCATATGGTGGGACGCCATCTGTATGCCTTCAGACCGCAAGAGGCGAGCTGAGGAGATCAATAAGATGCACCAAAACTACAGTCACGCCGAGTTCACCTTGGTTCACGATTTACAGCTGGCCAACTTCGAATGGAAAGACGACGGTAGTCCGTGCCTCGCGTTGGCACTCTCGGCTTGGTTTACCCGCGGATGAACTGCTTTGGAACTCCGAGCCTCTAAAAAGGTCAAAGTCCTGTTCAAGGCCCCTGCAGGTCAGGCCGTGTCTACCCGGGTTTTCGAGTTTCGGTATAATAACCAAACTCAGGGCCGCTACGTGCTCAAAGACCTTGACGAAGACATCCTTGCTTCCGGGAGGAGTATCTTCACTCGCCTAGCACATCAGGAAGTATCTCTGGTCATCCAGACAGTCCGCGGCCAAGCACAAAAAGACCTGACCAAACTCAATCAGCTCATGTTTGCGATGAAACACAGGCACACCTCCTGGGCCAGGGATCGCATGATCATCACCGGTCTCATGGCATATTCGCGAGGCCTCGGACCGGATTTAACCCAAGCAGAAATTACAAAAAAGCTTCTCGTCGGGCAAATCGCCAGAATCACACCCCATAGCCTCCTACACGGCAACATGACTATGTGCACCTCAGGCCCGTGGTCATGGTGTCCACCTGTCATTCTCGACCTAGCAGAAGACGAGGAAGGATATGACAGCTTTCTCGATATCACGTCTGCTGGAGAACTGGTAGGAAAATGGGGAGCCAAGACCCCGACAAAGGAGGAGACAGCGAGGCTCTCGCCTGTTGGCTCGCATCCTTCCACGGTTATACGTATTAAGCGGTACCTAGCACTTCGGGAAGAGATTTTAGTGCTTGATAAGCGCTTCGTCGTTCGTCAGCGAACGATGAATGACTTTGTCGCAAATGACCGGTATTTGCTAGTAACTCGACCAGGGCCTAAAGGCCGGTCAAGTTATATCGGGGTTGTGAGTGGAGAGATCGACTGGAGTGATCGCCAAGATGTAGATATTATTATAGGATGAAAGAAGGTTTTGTAGTGGGACATTGCGGGAAATCTCAGACATCTACTCGACTAAGTTGTGCGCATGAGGAGAGTTTCAAGTGCTGATATTTACCATTGAAAGCCACGCGGCTCTGTGAAGCCAGTAACTGTATCCCATAATATATCTATTCTATCAATGTTAGCAGGGGCGGATGCAGTCCTCTCCGACATCTCCTCAGACGTCAATGTATCTGCCATCCGGCCGACGCCACCATAACTTCGTACAAAGCCTGTGTCAAATCGTCTATCGATTCCATCTGCGAAATCCGATTCACTGTTACTATCAAACGGCGAGCGACCTGCATAAGCCTGTCGCATAATACGACTGCGAGAAAGTGCCCGGACCATATCCACTATTTCCTTTGAAGATGTAGTCGGCTTATCCGCGTCGCATCCGATTCGTATGCCCCACAGGTGTTCATACGACTCCCCAGGAGGGTTGTTGTCGAACACGCATCCGATATAATGGCCGTCGATATATGGCCCTGAAACAAACGGCGTGGCGTAGCGTTCTTGTGGCCAGCAGATTCCCGCAACAGCTAGCAGTAAAGCGGGATGTTGGTTCCCCTTGCCAGGGTCGCTGTAAAGCAAAAGACAATGGTCCCATTTATCTTGTAGAGCTTTCTCAACTCGATATTGGACAGACAAATGCATGGCATGCGGTCTCGGGGTTCTCTTGTCCTCTGCTGTTAGCATCCGAATGCGCCAACCGCCAATGGCAGCGCCATGGTTGTCAACCAAGATATTCCCCTCGAGATCGCTACGGCTTGGGGTATTGCTGAGAGTTGCGGGGGTTCCATTTAAAAGATTCATCGGACACCAAGCAAACGGCCCGCCTGAGGGCGACACTGTCTCATAGCCATGGAGTAGAAGGTTCAAAGGTACCTCCATGTACAACCTCATGATTTTGATCGTCGCCGCTGAGGTGAGTCCTCGTAGTCGTAGTCCGACGCACGAGCCAGCATAGAGGCAATTGCTATTCGATCGCGCGTCCATGTTGTTGAGCGTGTTCTCATGATCATCAAAAGATCCGTGATGCTGGGCTCATTCCTGCGCAACCGGCTCAGTACGGCTGTTGCCACCAAGTGTCCAGACTTGGCAAAATTCCTCCTCGCCAGGATATCCTTGTCCAGATCCTTTATAACATGCCGGGGGGGGGCTGCTTGGGTCCCTGAACAGAACTTTAACAGATCTGGACACAGAAAGCTCAAGAGCTGTCCAGCCTCGTGTGAACCACGGTGAAAGGATCAGTGCGAGTGCAGGACTCCCATCATCTGCCCAATCACACTGAAGGAGATATCTGTCGTGTACAACGGTATGCTTGGCAAGGAGATAGTTTGGAGCTTGCCGGCTCTGTCCCGCTATGGAGCTGGCCGATCACACCCCTCGGCAGCCGGCTACTGCTTTCAAAGCCAGACGAGGTGCTTGGCAAGCCTGTGAGACTGGATTGCTATATGGATCGCTTTGGTAATTTTCCTGCTCTCGAGGCTCTCGATGGACGCTATGGCGACCGGTATTTCGTCAGTAGTCCTGAGACGCTGCGACTTATTCTGAGTGGTTCTAAAGTTGTCCCTATTGACAATAATCACCTGAATATGACAGATGAGAACTTGATTCGCCGAGTCCAGAATGTCGAGATCATTCACATCATGCGTCAGGGCTCAAATCCATCAGCAAAAAAACCATCGGAAACATCATCTGAAGCGCCACTACAAGCCTCATCATCCGCCTCTTCACCATATTCGGCACGCCAATATTTCCGAGGGATTATTAATGCTTTGCGCCAAAGTCCCTTCCTCTATTCTGCTACATCTTTCAGTGGATGGATTCTCTGGATCGGCACGTTATTGATAAGCGGCTTTTTCGAACTCTGGATATGCTTCTCTTTTGTTCTCCTTCTACCGGTTACTGGAATGGTGGTATCTCTTTTGTTCGGAACAGGACCACGAAAGCTGCTTGTGGAAGCCCCGAGTAATTATGTTCGGCTTCTAATTATCGCCGAGCATATGAATACGGATAGCTGGAAGCTAGTAATTGGAGACAGCTCGATCGTCAACTCTTTAGTTAATCGACCTTTGCAACCAAGCCGAAGTCGACCTTCCTCCACCTGGGCTTTTATTCTCCGCCAACTCTTACGACTCTGCATCCTCGGTCAATGGGGTCTAGCCATAGGGGCAGCAGCAACAAAACGCTGGGACTCATACCTTATTTGTTTTTGGATAGCGTTTCCTATATTCTGTCACTCATATCTGATTTCACCAAGCTTCTGCGCCAAAGGTTGGCTGGAGAAAAAGACTATGGTTTATGTGAAACGATACAACACGCAGACCAGTACCCGACGGTCTCTTCTTAATCTTATCGTGGCCCTTAACCCTGATTCCTTCAACACCCGTCAAGATAACCAGATAGACTATACACACCTTGCAAAAGATGGTATGAAATGGCTGGACCCCATCCTATCCGAGTCTACGAGTCGCATCGAGTGGGAGAATGCTACCTTAGACGCAACTTCTGTCGCTCTTGAGGCTATGAAGTCAAAGGACATTGACGGAGCTGAGGTTCGAGACCCAAGTAGCGACTTTCCGGACAAAGGCTGGAATTCCAACTACAGGATATTCAAGCACGATAGAAAGACTGGGGAAGCAAAGGAAGTGAACTATTGGAGGAGATTTATCCCTGAAGGGATCTACTTGGCCGCCAAGATCAAGATAGAAACCAATATTCCCGATGGGAAAACAGTCTGGCCAGCAAAGACATCCACGACTATACCTAACTAGAGCATGGAACTATTTCTCTTACAAGCAGTTAATCGCTATGATTCGAGAAACAACTTCAACAGACACTTCTACTTCCAGCGACGTTCTTCCGCAGCGAGCCTGTTATCGTAGTTCTTGGTTCCTACCTCATCCTGCTTTATATCCTGCCCTTTAGCTTCCTATCTGGATTCAACTACATTTTCAAGAAAACTTGTGGGTCAACGCCTGGCTATCAAGGATCTTGCTTTGCCGCCATCGCCGCTGGAATAACAGCTTTCGCTCTTTGTGGACCAGGACTATATGAGTGGGCTCGACAGCACACCGGACGTGTGCGCGGGGCTGCCTTACAGCCCGAGTTCAGACTCTGGCCTGCCATCGTCACCTCGCCTCTTCTTCCTATCTCCCTCTTCTGGCTTGGCTGGACCAACTATGCCAGCATATCAATATGGGGCGGTCTTGGAGCCTGCTTCTTGTTCGGCATTGTTCTTACATCCATTTATGTCAGTAGCTACGAGTACATAACTGATAGCTATGGCGAGCACTCGGCCATCGCACTTGCAAGTATCACCATGTCGCGATACCTTGTCGCCGGTGGAATGGTCATGGCTACGCATCCCATGTATGAGGTCATTGGAGTACAGTGGACCATGAGTATATTGGGATGCATCGCGGTTTTGTTAACACCAGCACCAGTTTTGTTCTGGAAATATGGTCCTCGGTTGAGGGAGAAAAGTCCCTATGCAACCACGGACGTACACAACATTTCATAATCCCAGTCCTCCGTTGTCCTTCTTTTGTTTATCATTTACTAATTGTCAATTAGTAATCTAAGCCCCGTAGCGAACAAATGATGCCCCTTCTAAGTGAAATCGCCCTGGTTTTTATTTGGGTATCCAGTCGGCTTTGGCGTAGCACCCAATCTTCTTCAGGGCTTTCGGCCTTGGCATCCAATGCTCTACACATTCAGCATAGTTTCCAATTGTCGCGTAATGCTCATACTGTTCCATGATGCTTGTCGCTACATCTTGCAGGTCCGTGGCTGCTCGACTTTAGATTGTCCGAATGTCCTCGACTTTCATCATGTCCTTATAGACTTCGGGCCAGTATCTCGGCATAGGGCGGAGATGTAACGATTGCATCGACTCAAAGTAGAACAAGAAGAAAATGAAAATGCTACTTTTAACGAGTTCACTTTTTCTCGGTGGCAAACCATCCGTAGACACATAGCCGGTGCTGTATGGATATCTGCCGGCTTCCCCAATGTAATTGAACGCCACATGTTGGAAGGATGAAATAATCTTTCGGAAAGAAGCAAACTGACTTGCATCTTTTGGAAAACTATTTTCGTGATCCCCATGATAACGATCCAATTCTGGATGTCCATCGCACTCGTACGGCACGTTGGTTAAGAGTAGGGTATCTTGTGCGGGATTGCAGCGCACAATTCGGTATGCCCACGAATCCCCCTCGAACTTTTTTCGATATACGCGCATAGTCTCGGGGTACCTCGAAACAACAATCTCTCGAGCTTCACGGCAAACTAGGCTGACGTTTTGGAGTAATTCGTGACTCGCGGCATCAACATCATTGATGTCTCTTCTGGGTTCTGAGAAATACCCGTCCGCTACACATGCTGATGGGTGGTAGAGGTTTCGTCTGAGATTATCTCTTTCATATGGAATGCCACGTGAACGGTTGCGGTAGAAAGTCTCACATGCGTGACAGCTCAAATATTCCAGAGTCCAAATCGCGACACTGATCAGGCGTTCTGGAAAGGCATCTAGAGCATAATTCCATATTTGAAGCCGCAGTTCTGTAGGGAGTTTCGGAAATAACAGGAAATGAGATAATTTCGGTGGAGAAATGCTTTCATGTGCAGCCATTTTGTGTTGTGGTTGATCGTTAGCCGCCATAGTGCATCCAAGGTAAGGCTCGGGAGATTACTTGATGCGTGGAAAGGCAACCTTTTATACCCCAGAGAAGGAATAAGACCCGCCGAGCATTATCTTTGAGAGCCCATGCAATTCATATGCAAAGCTTTAAAATTAGGCAGTCGTGTGAGTGTTGGGATTTTAAAGCTAAAATGTGTTAAACTCTTGCTGTGTCAACTTTGGAATCGTAGACCTCGAATAAGGTCTGAGGATCAGGATTAGACTTTATGAAAGGATACATTGAAGGCCCGTATTTTTTGCAAATAATGAAGCTAAACTCTAAAAGACACGCAGCACCTCAGACCGAAACTTTTACAAGCGTGGCAGCATACCTGTTACTTTGGTATTCGACTTCAAACTTCTATTTCTTGCTCGGTTTCTCTTCCGAAGAAAGATTCAACCGCCGACCAGGTGAGAAGAGCCCACTTGCAACTAAATACGGGAAGAGTAGTTTGGATTCCTCGCCTCCCAGGTTTAGTCCACCTGACGAGGAGCTTGCTAAAGTACTTTGAGCTTGAAAATAAGAAAGGAAGATCGTGCTTATAGTTCTTCTTTGAAAGCAAGTACAACAAATCAGCCTCTATCTACATACCCAGCGCGAGGGAGCATAACACCCGACTCGATTAAGAGCTTTCGCTTTCGGCATCCAATGATCCCCACCGTCAGCGTAGTGTTCATTCTGGACTATCGCATATTCCGTGTAATGATCCATGAGTTCGTCCACGTCCGCTGACATTCTTTCATCCCTAACACCTTTTACTTCTCGAACGCTCCTTATATTCTCGACTCTTTCCTCGTCAATATAAACCTTCGGCCAGCAGTGCGGGTTAGGGCGGAGATACAAGGAGACCCGAGATTCAAAGTGCAACAAGAGAGAAACGAAGCCGTTTTGAAAGACAAGCTCGTCTTCTCCCGGATCGTCGTAGCCATCCTCGCTGTCGCTCAATTCGCTGATTGTTAATCCCCGAGATCCGATGTAATCGAACTCAATGTCTTGAAAAGACGAGACTACCTTACGGAACTGGGAGAAAAGCCTCCGATTGTTTGGGAAGCCCTGGAGCGCTTGAGGAGGTTTTGAATCCTTTGAAGGATCTGGATGCGCAACAGTGTTTGTCGACACGCCGCATATCACGAGAGTGTCTATTGCGGGATTGCAGTACACAACCCGATACGGTGTCTCAGGAGACCAAGGCCCATCGTACAGGCATAAAGTGTACTTTGAAACAGCTTGCCAAGATTCACGGCACGCTAGGGCGATATTCCGAAGTGATTGGTGGGTAATCGGGGGTTCGACTCTTGTGTCGATCGAAAAATACCCATCCGCCATGCATAAGACGGTCTCACTGCCTTTACTCGACGAGTATTTTGCACATGGGCTATGCTGTCCACAGAAGCGCTTTCCATTGACAACACAGTAGTGATCTGTGTTATAGAATAAGCCATGGAAGCCAGCATGAATTTCTCCAGTCGGTGGAAGCGCGTATAAGGCATCGTTCCAGGCATAATTCCATACCCGAAGTCGAAGCTCTTTAGGAAGTCTTTTGAAGGTAGAAGGGGGTAATTCAGCAAGACCGAATTTTATACGTCGAGGCATCTTGGGGTACGAATTAACTTGAACGTTGACTGCTTCAAGGGGGTGTTGTTGATGATGGGTTCCTTTTACATCATCGACGCCATGAGCGGTGAATAATGGCAGAATGACACTCGAGCTTACTTTGCGGTGGTTGGTTATAATTTGAGCAATTCCTTGCTTTAGCTGGCATTAACCAGCGGAACGACGATCAATTTAAACGCATCCAATTATAGCAATATGTTGTATTCAAATCTCTATCTATGCTCTAAGATGTTGTTCAACTACTAAGGTAGCCTCATCCGGTAACGGCCTCAACCGCCTGGCGCACAATATCAGCTGTCTCATCGGGTTTGCTCAGCATTGGCGAATGGCTGGCATCAATCTCGCGCACCGTCACATCAGCTCCAGCCTTTCGCGCAGTCTGGGCAAGCATTCTTTGGACCTCAACTGGGTGTGCTTTGTCCGCTTTTGTGATGACATACCAAACTGGCACATCTCTCCATCCTTCATAAGCAGCTTCATATCCTTCGGTGGTAGACGTCAATGCCTGTTTGGTGAGTTTTCCCATCCAGTATTTCGCCTCGCCCTCGGGAAGATCGTGATAGAACATGTCGATCGGATCCAAAATGAGAGGCATGAGGTTATTCTCGTAGTCGGCGTCCCAAAATGGTGGAGGCTTGCCACCGAGGAATTCCATGAAAGACATGCCGCTGGCCACAAAACCTGTACCGATAAGACATAGCCCAATGACATGACCAGTCTTCGTATCCGCAGTTGTAGAGTCGTTGGTTTGCTTTCGGGTCAAACCCTTGATGGCGCTGGGTCCTACGCCGCCGCCGTAGGAGTGGGCTATGACAACAACATCAAGCCCTTGAGTTGTCTGTGCTAATATAGCATCGCGAACAACTTTGACGTCGGTTGAAAAGTTGACCGACGTACTTGTTGACTGTGAAGTGGGGAGTGTGATGGGTATGCACTTATAGTGCTGAGTCTCCATGGCTGACATGACTTTACCCCAGTACTCTGGGGTGTGCCATGCGCCAGGGACGAATATGAGACTAGGTTTCTGAGCCATGTTGTCGATACTTGATTGGAAAATAATAAACTCTAAGACAAAATGATACTGGAAGACCAAGTTGTAGATTTTGTAGATACTACCTTACAGTCCATAATTTACTTACAGATCGTGGCTTCAGCAACTTAAATACAGAATGGGAGCAGCGGAGTTTGGCTTTCAGCTCGTTTACTCTCCTCAAAGAGGGTTAGTCTAGTGCCTAGGCCGCGATCATTTGCTGACGGGCATCCACAGCCACTGAAACGCAACTTTAGGGATGTTAGTGGAGATGCAGAAGCTCGAGCTTTACAATAGCCGCTTATCTTTTGTGGCCGGTGAGATAGTCTAGAGCTGTTAGTGTCGTAACTATCAGTAGTGCCTCGACAGGAAACTAAATCACTCAGCCCGTCACTATCTCTATCGACCCCGTGCGTGGCTTTCCAATACCTCGTCAACACCTCATCTTTGAAGTAAAACTCTTCCCACATTTCACAAAAGCCGCCGCTCATCAGCCTATTGTCGGTCCTTGGCCGTTATATCTCCCTGAAGAACAAGCTCAGGCGACTCAACATGAGTAGTACCAGTACAAGGACGCGGAGACCCCACACGCGGAGCACGACGGGGTGTCTGACTTGTCGAAAGCGCCGTGTGCGGTGCGACGGCGGGCGGCCAACCTGGTGAGTCGGACTTTGCTTTCCGAATTCGACTGAATAGTCGACAAGGCTACACAAAAATTAGTAACATATGGTAATTGGGCTTATTGGCTGACGGAAGTAGTACTCGGTGTATTAATGCAGGGCGAGCATGCGAGTTTAGTGATCCTAGTCTCCCACTCCGAGACCGCAAGGCCGTATTTCTCCCCGGTGAACAACAGCCTTGGCTCTTAGAGTCTACCGAGACTCCGGTAACTCTGATCGTTGACTCCCCATTTGGGAAGTCTGTGGAGCCTTTCGACTGCTTAGGCTTGGATATGTCGCTCCGGTCCAGAGAGCTGCTCCATTACTGTCAGTGCAAGCCATACAAAACCGTTCAGCGTGAGCACCACTGATAAGCTCAGTCCACCATAGCCACGACAGCTCTGATTTGGTGTTGAGTAAAGCCTCAAGGAACATGTCTGTACTTCAGCCGTTGTTTCCCAAGCCTAAGCTAATATGTAACTTGTAGTTTTTCCTCTGTCGCCCAACACCCAGATGCTCTCCGGGATACCCTGCTCGTAGCAGGCCTGCACTATGCGTGGACAGTCGGCGACCTTCAGACTTACAAAGCAACATTCTTATTTCATAAAGTGTCGACGATCCGCATCCTGAATACCTGGCTTCAAAATATACATCAGCCAGGATTGATGACCTTTATCCGACACGTCTCAATCCTTTGTTTTATCGAAGTATGTGTGCCTTCTGTTCTTCATGTACTCATTACATCAAATCGTAATCGCGTCAGCTACTAAGATTCAAAGGCCTCCTATGGAAATATGGGCGACACCGAGGCTCACATCAACGGACTCACTAACGCCGTCCAACTTCTGAGTCCACTTGACAGCGACTTTGGTACAAGATCTGGACTTGAAGAGGAGCTTGCCAATCGGTATCTCTTAATGTAAGTTTCACGTACTCCACTGCATGCTAGCTTTTGCGTTGACTCTACAGGACGTACTATGCCTACCAAGGCTTCAAGGCCAGGATCCTCGGCAGCGATGCCTTGAAAGACATGTTTCGCCAGAATAACACTGCAGAATTTTCCACGTTTGTGGACCTCATTTACTACTGGAAGACACAAAACGTTGGTCACCTCGAGATGCGCCTCAATGCAATGAAGCTATTGCCATTCTTCTTCGCGGCCCTTTCCCCTTCGACTCAGTTCCACAACATCGATGCATCACCTTTGATTGATTGTTTAAGAAATGTCACGATCTCAACCCAGACAGCTAATGAAGATCGCTACAAATGCGATCCTAATTGGGAATGGGTAGAAGGCTCAGAATCAAGACTGTTGTGCGCAACTATCGGCTCCCATTTCTCGTCCCTCTTTGAAGACGACATGACTTTCTCATCGAGTCAAGCACGGTACAGCATTTCATGGTCAGGGATGTGTGCTGCATCGAGCTTGTACCTACACAGCGTCTTGGAACTTTGGAACGGTGGCGAACCGATGGAGTCCTGTCTTTTCCGAAGATTTCTCTCAATTTTAAAGCGGGATCTTGACCAGACTATCGACACGCTAGGATCAGACGATTCGTCGGACTTTTGGCTTTGGAGAGCTTTTCTAGGTGCTTATAGTATAGCGAGATATCAAGCGCGTGTCCACGACCCTGCATTGGCCGATCTGGAAAGCGAGTTTAGCGACTTTGTTGAGACGTGGAAGAGAAAAACGGGGTTGACACTTTGGGAGGAAGCACAGATCGCTCTCGTCTCAGTGGCATGGCCTCTACATCAGCCTCATGACTTGGGGTCGGATGTGTGGAAAAGGGCCATTGAGCAAGAGCCATGTTGAAAGTGGGCATTTTGGACTTGAATTCCTGTGTACAATACTGTATTGACAAGTCACAACTCAATTGTGGTTTAATAGACCTTTCCCAATCGCCCTTGGGCAGCATGCTTGACGGGTCATCAACTGTCTGGTCTATCCCCAGGTAACGGCTTTATTTACCGCTTTCTTATTGGTATAATACCTTAATTGTTAGATTACACCGCCACATGAGTTTTCAGGGAGGTTTTTTTTTGGAGGACTGTAAGGCTTTCCATTGGTGGGCTTGGGACGTTGTCAACGAGCTGGGCGAGTCAAACAAAATGAAGGTGGCGAAAAAGACCAATCCTAAGCGCGTGTTATCTCCGTTGCGACTCTTTTCCCACTGAAACCTTGTGTATTTTCTGCTAAGATGGTTTTCATCATGATGGATGCCTCATGGCCATCCTCTTGAAAGAGATAATTGCTTGTCATACATAGAGACTGGTCTCCGTTAATCCCACAGGTATAGGGTGAGGGTAAAGGCATAATCCCTGTTGCTTTAGGAACAGCTTACGTACACGGTACACCGGGCCTGGTTTGCTGTTCGGCCTCCTGACTGCCTCCGGCCCCTGTCCGTGAATCTGACCGGTTGCAAAATTTTCAGTGCTGGCATGGGTGGATGCTACACTTGTGACACCCGAGCAAGCGATATTGCAGTTGAGCTACTGTATCAGCTGACATGATTCCATCCGTTATTTATGGCCGTAGCTATCACTGACACGGAAATATCAAGGACGATCATGGAAACAACTTCCGCTATCTTGATTGTACTTATGTGAGGTCATTTGGACTTCACAGCGAGCGGCACCAAGTCCGATTGGCCGAGTACCTTGAAACCCAATGGGAGAACCCCCTCTCATGTTTCCAACTCTTAAAAGCCACCAACCAAACACTTGCATCAAAGGTCTTTTGCAGGATAGTTGTTTGTCTGTGGAGTGATCGTTTCGTCAATTTGATGGGCATGTGTATTTTGGGAGACTGAGAGCGAGCTGTCTGGGGTCCCGCTACATCAGTTATGGGACTCAAGTTGAACTCGAAAGAAGAAATAGGGGTTGGAACGATTGCGAAAAACTTGGGTTGTGTTTTGTTATTCAACCATCTACAAAGTTGTGCTTTGATGCAGGACGAGAGACGAGGGCTCCACAGCACACATCCTATTCCGAGTATCCCGAAGAGGTTTTCCGTTTACGGAACGATGTAAAGTTCAACTTACCCATCCTGAATTCGTAAAAGCTTAACCTTTTGCATAGCACACTGACACTTGGCGGCGCTTGTGGGCGACGCAACTTTGAGAATCTTTGGCCACTCATGGCATTTAAAGAAGCGAATTTCCCCTCGCAAAGACAAACCCCAGTCCCTTACCGTTGCGAACAGACAGAAACCAGTGGATCCGGGCAATACCCTCCGCACAGCCTAGTCGACTCAGGGTCTGCAGCTCTCAGGGTCCAAATCCCTTCCAGGGGCCTGCACGACTTAGTCTATATTCGGTAATGGTCAGTCAGGGTCCTTCAAGAGTTATGCCGTAGTAGTTACATCATTGCTGCGTCAAGCTTGGCTATCTCGGAACATATAGACCAGCCCGATGCCCAGGAAGGTGAGTTATCGTCAAGATCGGGCCTCTCACTTCGGTTAAGAAAGCCATAACAGACAAGTTCTCAGTAAAATGAAGAAGCCTACTGAGGCCGGCCCACAACAGATGAACTTTTTCACAATGGGGCCTACGCCCCGTCAAGAAGTGAGCATGCGGTTGTTGTCTTCCCGTCGCTTTCGCTTCACTTACGCTATATCCTAGGATCAATTCAACTTGGAAAATCTTGAGCAATTCGGCCAACCACTTTGCGACTTTCCACTATTCCAGACTCGAACCATCCCGTCCCCTTTGGCCACTAAGCCCGAAAGCTACGATGCCCATAAACTGCAACCCCGCCTAGGACAACTCGTTTGCACCGTCAGTGCGACGAAAGCAAAGAGCCCAAAGTCTCCGCCATCTCGGGTTAGCTTCAAGAGCGAGGGTGGAAATGCCCGTGTTTGCCGTAGAAGGCATGACCGTCATCAAGCGAGACGCACTTCTGCCTCAGACATGTCAACAGGACCTTTTTTTGATACAAAAATGCAACATTCCAACACATCACTGGACACTAGCTCGTGCTGTACGTCTTGCTACGTGACCGAGACGCCCAAATGGCGAGATGGTCCCAAGGGACCGCACACACTCTGCAACGTATGCGGCCTGCTTTACGCAAAGAAGGAGACAAAAGCTCGATACTTCATACTGCATAGGGGGTTTTTCTCTGACATTTGTCCTGACCAAACGTCGCAATGTTCATGACATTTCGCTACGTACGGTGTCTGCGGATAACATGTCGAGCTAAGGGCCACTTGACGGTCCTCGCGATCTTCACTGGCTTTGGTACCTAAGTATCCCTACCTACTGGCTCGAATGTGGTCGCAGCAAGCTCAACTGCGCAGCTCTAGATTGACTTGCAGTTCCCGCATTAGGTGAAACGTGAAGACGATGTTTTGTTTTGCAGCGTTCCCGCGTTAAGAGAAGAGTAATGATTTGGCGGAGTTCTGGGGAGTTTATATGAGGGGTACTGGGCAACATAAGTCTCATAGTTGTAGTATGGACTTCGAAGTGCATTTTTCGGCATCATAGCATTCGGCGCTAATACACGATTACGACATTTTACAACTGACACTACACAGCGCTATCTGGGATACACTCAAATTCTATGTTTCATCTATGTTTGGAGTTACTTATGTTGAGCATGTCTTTCAAGTCTCTGTTATAGCAGAGCACTTATACTCATGCCATTGCGCTTCTGATTCGATCGGTTTCACTTTATCCATTGCACATTGTGACACAAAAGGGAGACTCACTAGACCTAGTGAGTGCTTATGAACTCAGGGTCCTAATTGATGAAAAACGAAGAGAGCTGATCCGCCTAGTGGTAAAGCTGGAGACGATACAAATTATTGGCAATTTCTATAAAAATGAAAGGTAGGATAACAAGATAGATAGATCTCTTATGGTGAAGCTGCTGCGTGCCGTCGCATCAATGGGTCGAAGTGAAGCCTTTCCTCCTTACCCACCCTTCCGAAGAAAGCCCATCGAAGCCGCCAAGTGGCAGGGTGGGCCTACACAGTGCCCAACACTTCTTGCCTCAGGAATGTAAGCTGCTGTTGACCAAATTGCCACTGTTACTTCATACTGTATGGATACTGTACACGTCAAATGCGGGTTGGGTAGTGGGTGACATAAAGAACCGAGTCCCATGTGATCAACTTCCATACAAAGACGGTGAACTAAGGGCTCGTTTTTTATGTCACCCAAAAGGTTGGGCTGTGTTGATGCAAGGAGAGTGGGTGCACAGAGTGAAGCGCCGTGGCTTACGCGTCGACACCAGAAGAACCGCAGTTATCATGTGAGGTTGTTTCTAGGCAATCTTACAAACAGCGACCCCCGGGGTAATCTACTCTAACATCACTGAAAGGCGACGGTCAACAGCCCTGATGGTCAAGCCGCTATGCAAGGAACTGTGTTCAGCCGCTGCGAGGGCGGGTCTTGGTGGAGATAGACTTCTTGGGGGTTTTGAAAGAAAAAGAAAACAAAAGGGGAGAAAGAGAAAGTCTTGAAAGTGTTGCCATTGCCATCCTCCACACCAGCTGAGTTTGATTGTGTTGGCGGGCCAAACGATTCGTCGAAACAGCAAAGACAGAGCTCAGCAACAGCGGATTTCCTTTTCCCGGTTTGCAAAAGAGGGGGAATTGCTGGCTATCAGGCAATTCAGCACGGCGACCAGCCACAGCTGGGACCTTTGCTCCGGACCCGCGGGCGGACCCTGATTCAGGGTCCTGCACGTCCTAGACCGCTTGTAGTAGCGATCAGCAAGGGTCTTCTAGGGCTGGCGGCTTTACATCAGCTTTGCGTAAAGCCTGGAGGGGTATTAGTACCAGCTCGATCCCCATGTCCTCCCTTGAGTCTCAAGATCGGATTTCTCAATGCCAACCCTACCATGAATCGACACCCACTCCAAAAGACGACAAAACCAGGCTCATCGCGCCCGCTTGCGGCGCGTCGGAAGGTTCGGGGCCATGCCTGTCGAGCTGATCCATCGGAATCAAGTCTTTTCCCTCCCCGACGCTGCTCCTTTGCGCGACTCAGATCCCCCCGCTTGAGCCGACACCACGTGAGTTATCTTGAAGCGCTTCTTAGTTGATCCGTTGCCGGTAATCTTAGTAATACCGACTAACCTATCTTAGATCCGACCCAGCGCCCAGGATGTTCAACATACCGGCCTACCTCTCTGCGAGGTCGCATTGTTTCGGACTGCAGCTCTCCCAAGCCCGTTAGCTGCCAGACCTGCAAGCAACAGAGATGCTCATTTGCATTCAAAAGCCGCTTCCCGAGCTTCTTCACTACGCTCTCCTGCCGCGTCTGCGCGGTCCAGAGGATCCCGCTCAAGGGCTAGTCTGAAGGACACCTATGAAGCACGCACGTGGCGGAATAGGCTGAGACGGCACTCGGTACGACACCAACCCCGCTCGATGGTATTTGTTTATTCTAACATGTAGCCGCAGAAATCACCCAGGCCATTGGAGCCCAGTCCTTGTTGCACCTCGTGCTTCACAAGAGAGACCCCCATGTGGCGCGAAGGTCCTTTTGGATCACATACGCTTTGCAACGTATGTGGTTTGCTGTATGCCAAGCGCGAAGCTAGAAGCCGATCCTTTTTGCTTCAAAGAGAGGCCGACAGAATGTCGCCAGCGTTTTGATCCAAACATGCCTCGTGGCAGGAATCGCAACCCAGGGTAACCCAGTTACACCAGTTTATTTTCTTTGATATTTCTATTCGGACGCCCTGACTGTCTGTGCTTCAGAATTTATGATTGGCACGAATGTTGGTGATGAGGAAAGGTTTCTATACCCCGGCGCAGAAGGGAAGCATTTTATGAGGTCTAGCTGGTAACTGGAGTTCATGTTAAGATGGCGTTCTTGGTAATGTACTATTGTGTTGGAATGATTGGAATGAGCGCAGATACCTCAGTCACTGTTATGAATTGAATAAAACATTGGAATGTGAAGCATTGAGCGACCTTATCTTTCAGATACTTGTTGACTCATGCGGGGCGAGCCAACCTAGCAAACTGGTAAGCCATGTGTGTTCTTCGTAGTTGTTTGGAAACCAACTATGGTCGGTAAGCGACACATTTGGATAACAACAGCAGACCTTCAGCACATCCAGTTGCATCAGTCTCGGTAGCCAATCATTTCATTGTCGAGTCAGACCACTATAAGTATACACACAGAGCCGCAAACTGACTCTCTATCTCTAGGCTACGACAAAGCTATCCTGATCATACAACAACTGGGGACTACCACCCCAACGAATATCAGCTCCGCATTCAGAAGGGGCAACCAGTCTCGGGATCACAAGCGTTCTTGCCCTTGGGACAAGGCTTGCCCTTCTTGGTACGAGTATCGCAGCAGTCAGCATCCTATGTTTGAGGTGGTGAAGGTCAGCGTGAAATTCACAAAGGTTGTAATAGACCATAGGAACGGAGGTGAACTTACGCAGTCCTGGGGAGTGATGCCGAACTTGGCACAGTAATTATCTTTGTCGGCGCCTACGTTGCAGGCGCCTTGTCGGTTACAAGCGTCGACATTGTCCTTTCCACCCCAGCAGCAGTTGGGATCAATGCTACCTGCAATGATGCACTGAACCGCCCAAGTCAGTATTTAAGAGTTCAGAGGAAGGATGCTTTGGGGAGTAAAAGGTAGATAACAGGAAGACGTACAGTGGCGTGGACGGAGGTGGCGGCAATTGCAGCAAGGAGGATGTTGTGAAGTTGCATCTTGAACTAGAGATTTGGAGTTTATATGGAAAATGGGTAGAGTGATAGATTTCTTTTTAAACAAAGTAGAAGTAGTGGATGAGGGCTGAAGATAGATGGATGATTCTTTGTCTATCTGGGCGAAATCCTCCGTTCTTATAAACCGGTATTCTATACTAGAACTTAGAGGGGCTGTTCGAACAATAGTCGGCTCTTTGGACATCTTGTCTGTTTGGGATAGCATTCGTTGTCTTGACGCGTTGTCAACCAAAGTCTATTCCTCTTCGTATCGACTGATCAGCTTGGCACGTGTATTAGAATCAAATGCCGACAGTAACTCATGTCCAACCATTGCTGGCATGATCCATAATTCAGCCCTGCTTCTCTGTAGGATTCAGTCTGTGTTTTGTTTCTACATGGGTCTTCAGCCCCATACTGGCCTGAGCCATTTCAGGCGCTACGTTAGCTGTCAAATGCCGGCATTCCATGTCGGGACAGGATCGACCTGCGATCGGCATGTACGTCACCAGAATATTCATAGAGTTTGACCTTCTAAACCTTCGAGAATCAAAGACCGCGACTTACTGGTGGACTTTTGTCCGGACCATCGCCAATACGAGATTGATTGCTATTTCGTACGGGGCTCTTACGACGCATTTAGTACTCGTAATTTCTTATCATTATAGTCAGAAAACCACTCAGCCGACATGCTAGCCTTTGTAGCAGGCTGTAATAGTATAGAAACTAACTACTTTAGATATTCAGGCGAAGATGTTAGGCATATGGCTTCTGCTCTTTTGTTAGTAACACGAAATAGAAAATTGCGTCTCAGTATAAATGCCAAGTTCTGCTTCATACAACAGTGTTATCATTCGCTGCTCGAGTCTGTTAACTGCCGATCACTTGACTAAAATCATATCTGAAAAGTGATAGCGGTTCTAGTCACCGCTTGAAAGGAATCTTTGTGAAACTGGCTAGTAACTGATCTTCAACCTCTTTGAGGTGTTCATCAGGGTTAATGACTCGACTAGGATAAAGATTTCAACTTTAGATAGGTCGATTCTATTTTCGATACGGCTAGCTCGAGAATTATAGTTGAAGAGTCTCCATAGCCTTTGTCGGGGATACCGATGGGTTGGCCATCCCGCGAGTAGAAAGAAATACCGCGGGTTCTGAGATAGACTCAGCATGGGCCAACTGGCGGCGTGCTCTTTTGCCCACGTGCTTTTCGAAACGCCAACATACGACCTATCTTTTTCCCCCCTAAATTGAGTTTAATTGAGATTGCGATAGTCGATTCTTTGTCGGTCCGAAGAACAGTGAAGATGGCCAGGATTCATGCGTTTTGAGACTTCACGTCGTCGATCCAGGACTCGGCACTTTCAACTTGACTCCTACCTCATGGATTTGGAAATTCTAGAATTCTAGATTAGTTCTATCATCGCAAGTACCATTTGGCCGACGTAATATAGATTGTTGGAGAAAGAGGTTAAAGCCAGTGATATCAAGATTGACTATAATTGTACCTCTTTTAGGTATAGAATATACAATGTTTTAAGGCATTTTGAGTTTCAATTCAAACAATGGAACACTGGTATCCACATCAGGCCCTAGCCTCATTCTCTTGTATTGCCATTGGGATCGTCCTAGCGTCCTAGCTCCATCGCACCACTAGGCGGACCAGTCGAGTGCACCGATAGCCCGAAAGCTCCAAGACTATATACACATGCTTTGAGTTCTTAGAAAGTCTCAGAGTATAAAGGAACAGAAGCCGCTCTCGATTTCAGACTTGATCATCATCATCAGTAACTGAGACTTGCATATCTTAAGCATACCTCAACTGGCCATTTGTAACTCCTCCAACCTAATCTCTTTTTCACCATCACAATGAAGTCTTCTTTGTTCTTCGCTGGAGTTCTCTCCCTCATGGTCGGCACAGTGGCTGCCAGCCCAGCTGGTCTTGACAGCCGACAGGCTCCTGGTGTGGGCGACACGAACGCTGATGTAAGATACTCTCCTTCCCGCAACTCTCACCAGTATCAACTGAATCAAGAAACTGACTTGAATATCTTGGTAGTGTGATGACGAGTTCGACTGCTGCTACTCATCCGAGGCAGCTTGCTTCCGACAGCTCGGCTGGGGCCCAGGGCAAATCTACTGTCCCCTCATGAAGTACTGTGCTACTTCGTATAACATTCCTCGAAGCAAATGTGTAAGTAACTACATTTTGATAGTGATACTTGTAGCATTTAATAACCTGACACTGTACAGAATGCCGACTGCTGCTCTATTTCTAACGGTCTTGGCCGAGGCTGCCCCGGAAAATAAGGGTTCGAGAGTAGAGACACTAGGTAGAGTCGTATCCAGACAGAGAAACCAAGGTGGTGAAGAAACGAAGGGGGCGAAAGTCTCGACAGAAGTAGATAGTGGGACAATTAGCTTATTCTCTTGATCCTATACAAATAGGAACTGTCATCTGCGCTTAATAGTACCTATTACTTACTTTAAATTTGTTAGAGATACGCCCAAGGTTTGATTTGTATTTGAAGCTTTTTCAGGTTCATCTTATAAGTGAGGGGTGTTATTCCTTATAACAGATTAAACATATTCTATCTAGGCTACGTGACAAAATATTAACATAAGTTGCCTATCTAATATAAAGCTAGTAAGGTAAGTAGTAAATATTTAAAATAACTTATAGTTAATCTAGGAAACTTTACAGTTATAAAAACAGCGCCAAGTCTTGATAATATGCCTTCTGGAATGATATCTAGCGGGCTGGACGCCTGTATAAGTAACTAGCGGGTTAACTTGCGACTTCGGACTTATCGTCAAGTAACGACAAGCACAGTTTATATAGATCGCAAAAGACAAATACGGATTTATTTCTATTAAATTATGCAGTACTAACAGAGAAACCAGCACCTCTCTCGCGACGCATTTTGTCCGTTTCATATGGTATCTGAAAGCTAGGATCGAACTCATCATAAATAATGCCGGTACCAAATGAGAAGTTAGCATGGATCTTCCCCTCGCGAGCAACAAATGGGGGCGGACCATCGCCATAAATATATTCTTGAACCTCTTTGTCAAGGCATACGTAGCGGCCTTTATTGAATTGATTGAGTATCATTGAAATGTTGACCTTGATTCTTTGACTGGCAGGTCGATGTCTCCAGCCTAATTTGTCTCGAATATCAGCCAACAACGTAGCATGGTTTCCGTGACCATGGACCATAGAGAGAAAGCTGAGGTTGACTGACTTTAGTGTTGATGGGAGCTTGAAAAGAAAGGAAACAAGATCATCCTGGGTGACTTGCATCCCGGAAAGTCCAAAGTGTTTTAGTTTTCCGGTTGATAAATTCTCGATGGGAAAGATATCGAAGAGTGATACAAAGTCTTGCATAGCGCAAGACCAAGAATTCATTCCATAGTCTGTCTGCAAGACAACTTCCTCCAGATCAGTTGCTTTAGCTAGAAGATTGGATATCCTGCCATTCTGGTAAATATCCCAATCTTCAGCATCAAAGTTCGGGCGGTATCCCGTTGTTAACGAAAGTACAACGCGTCTAAAGCCCGGCCGCGCAACAATCTTGCAAAGACTATCATACTCTGCATTTGGCTTGTCGAAGAGAGTGTAGTCGATCCCGGTGGGGAGTTTGTGATTATCCACCACTAGCTCAGAGATTTGAAGCTTCTCTGCATAATCGGCTAGAACCTTTGAAACTATGCAGAATCCGCGCCACTGTCTCCTCTCGTCGTCATTTTCCCATCCTTCTGGGCAGTTTTCAGGGCCACCATATCCAAGAGTCTCGTCAGATGGCCAGGTCCGAGGAATTGGATACACAAACCCAGATGGGAAGGCTCGGATCATTGGTGTTTTGTAAAGTGGCATGAAAAGAAAACCATGCGCCGCCGGTGTAACGGTGACCTTGGTGAGTTGGGGGAATCGTTGCACGGTGTACCGAAAAGCTTCCTCATCTGCGCTTGATAATAATACCTCCCTTTGCTGATCAAAGAGGTCTGTATAATGAGCCAGTGAGTCTCGAGAGGACATTAGGTTATTAACCTGCTTATGCACTTCGTTTTCGCCCTGGTATTTATTCTTGTCCTGCAATCTGCTCCTAGTTAAAAAGATGCTTTCTTTACAAAGACGAACAAAATCTCTCGAGATCCATTCTTTGTCCTCGTTCGCGGCATAGTCATCAGGATCATTCTCATCCGCGCTATAGCCACAAGGGCCATTGCCGTCTGTGCTAGGGATTCTCATCAAAACGGCGTCATCCCATATAATCTCTTTCACGCAATGACGGAAAACGTTGTGGTTGGCGACTGCGAGCAAGACCTCG
This sequence comes from Fusarium sarcochroum, assembly GCA_013266185.1. Classification (NCBI taxonomy): domain Eukaryota; kingdom Fungi; phylum Ascomycota; class Sordariomycetes; order Hypocreales; family Nectriaceae; genus Fusarium; species Fusarium sarcochroum. Next base: position 119,557 of record JABEXW010000177.1, read on the forward strand.
ACATTGCGTGGATTGGGAGAGATGAAAACGCGGTCAAATCTCAGAGGCGACTTGTCTCCCAAGGCTCGACAAGTCAGACGCAAGCTCTTGATGTCGCGATTGCATAGTCGAGCGCAGATGGCCGCAACCAGCTCGTTTGGTAGTGTTTGGAATGTAGGTGAGAGAGTTGCATCGTTGTACAAGCTCATGGTTGTAAATAAAAACAAGCGACGATGTGAATGATAAATTCCCAGAGAGGACGAAGTAGGGACAGATCAGACTTTACAGAGGGGGTTATTTTTGCTCAGCGAAATGATGTCTTGGTGTCACAAACTTTAAGTGGCAGAAAAAACCAACAGAACCTACCGTAGGAACCCACAATTTTCGTAAGCTCCGCAGCGCTCAGTCTGACCTCAGTCAAGACTCAGTAAAAGCTCAGGCGTGCTCAAGTTAAAGCGGCACCAACTCAGGATTACGAACGAGAAGGGAAATGGGAAGTATCTAGATTCGTGTCCCAGTATGGCTGTTATAATACCCTATCTGGTTCTATGGTCTTGTTTTTATAGTTAACTCAATGAGCCACCATGGCTTAGAGTTTCGTAATTTACTCTCTTAAAGAGTGTCGTTTACGCATACTTCCCTATTACTAAACCTTGGCTGGGTTCTCTCTTCTTACTTTTCTATAACATCACGAACCTTCCTGACTTGGGATTTCGAGTAGACGGCCCGAGGAACTAAACGCTCCCTGCGGTCATGAGGCTTGATTGGACAATTAGTCTGCAAGGTTCTTGTTCTTTCTGATTGTTGACTCAATGAGATACAGTTTTGGGCAGCGTCCCTATCATAGACCTCTTTATCAAATCTACTGTTTTGGTGGACTTGCGTTGGCCAAAACTCGAAAGGTGATTAAGCCGCCTATCGGCCGATATGCTTAGCAATCGGCGCGTTTTGTCGTACCATGGAAAAGATCACGACTCGGTCGCCACGAGAGGCATATTTTCCACAACTCCATACCGACAGCCGTGAGCGAGGCTAGTCTCGGAGGTATAGTAATAAACTATTCTTTTCTGCAGGGTTATACGTAAAAGAAAAGAGAAACGCCGATTGTTCGCTACAGGGATTTGAGCTCGCCATTCTTCCAAAGGTTATACGATGGAGAATTTGCCGGGCCGAAATGCCAAATGAACCCACTCTCCAAGCACGCAATTTAGCTTTGACATTTCGTTTGTTCTTAGATTTTACGGGCCACGACGACCGCGACATCGGGATAGATGTCGAAAAGGTTCTTATTGTGGCTTAAAATGACATCAATGAGGCTCAAAGTCAACTAATGGTGGCTGATGATAGCATTTAGAGTGCTGATTCCTATAGAAACGCTCTAGAAATATGCACACAGGGATCAAGACCATCCAACAGACATGAAGGAAATGACTTAAGCTTTGATGGTTTCGACAGCAACCCCTGCTCTTATGTACCGCCCGGAGATCCCTTCCAACCCATGGTGTTGTGGAGGAGCACAATCGTACCAGTGCGCCCTTAAATCACGATCTAACCACATAATCTCTACTAATTCTTATTAAAGACAAGATTTAGTTTCAAGCTATTCCCTAATTATCCACCTCCGTAACTCAGATACCCAGTCCCCATAGACTTGCAAGGTACAGAGGGATTAAAGATTCATAGGCCTCGGCACTTCAGTATACGGATGAACGTGTACGATTACTCTTTTCAGCAAATGCCAAGCAAACCGTTCTGTCGTGCCCGAGCCGCGGTCGGGACAGTCCGACAGAGTCCCGCAGTATTACGACGTGAGGCGATACTTATATAGATGATCATTCCTGATTCCTGTACCCTTTACAAGAAGCCAGCTCTCTCTATTTGTTCTTCGTCAAAATGAGCGCTCTTCCAGAAAAGACTACTGGTGGGGACGAGATCCAGGGGGCAGAGGGACGTGACGATTTAGCTTCCAATACTGGATCGATCAAGGACTCTATTCTTGAGAAGTCGAGACTTCTTGGAGCTACACCAGATGAAATCATCGAGGCTGAAGAATATGGACGCACACTCGATCTGGAAGAGGCCAAGAAGGTGTGAACCTACGATACATATTTCTTGAACCAGGCTAACAATGATCAAGCGCGCCGAGACCCTGATCTATTTCCACGAACACGACCCCAACTTCAGTTCAGAGTCCATTGTCCGTCTACAAGCCTTTGTCAACAATTCTGATCTATTCGAGAATCCCGAAAAACATGCAGAGGTCATCTCCGATATCAAGACGGAAATTTCCCTCTCCACCATCAACTCACCCTACGCAGAGGTTCGCGCCGTTGTGAGCAACAAGGATGACCCATCTACACCAGCTGGAACCATTAGAGCCTGGACTATCGGCCTATTCTTTGTCGTCTTGCAGAGTTTCGTCAACCAGTTATTCTCGGTGCGACAGCCAACTATCCGCCTCCAAGCTCCGGTTATCCAGCTGTTGTCGTTTCCAATTGGCAAAGCGTGGGAGAAATGGCTGCCAGTCGGCGAATTTACCCTGTTCGGCTCTCAGCTTCAACTTAACCCCGGAAAGTTTAACCAGAAGGAACACATGCTGATTTCCATCATGGCCAACGTTTCGACGAGCTTGCCTCACTCCCGATATATCATCTTCACGAGCTGGCTAAAGAAGTACTTTGACATGCCCTTTGCAGCCGACTTTGGCTTTCAGATTTGTCTTTCGGTAAGCATAACGCGGCAACGCCTTATGGGTTTCAAGGGTTTCCCATTGACAGATACATACAGCTGGCTATGAACTTACTAGGCTTTGGACTGGCGGGACTGGCGCGACGTTTCCTAGTCTATCCATCCTTCTGCATCTGGCCTCGCTCTCTTGCAACGGTCGCTCTTAACCAGAGTCTACACAATGGTGAGCTCAAACTTCCAGTATTGGGGCTACTTTATATCGACTAACTATGATAAAGACTCTGGAAACACAAGTGTACTGGGCCCTTTCAAGAAGATCTACACCATGTCTCGCTACCGATTCTTCATGCTCTCTTTTGGCGCCATGTTCGTCTGGTTCTGGTTCCCCGAACTCATTGCCTCGGCCCTCTCCCTCTTCAACTGGCTCGCCTGGATCTCACCCAACAACTTCAACCTCGCTGCAATTACTGGCGTGTCCAAGGGTCTTGGATTCAACCCGCTCCCGACTTTTGACTGGAATATTGCGACTTACTATATCGACCCACTCCTGGTTCCCTTCCACGTCACTTTCAACATGTTCATAGGTGCGGTCTTGGGTGGTATCACCATTATTGCCATGTACTGGAATAACACTTATAATACCGGTTATCTCCCTATCAACACAAACACCATGTTTGACAACACGGGTTCCAAGTACAACGTTTCCTTGATCTTGGATGATCGTGGGTTGTTGGATGCAAACCAGTACCAATCCTACAGCCAGGTATACATCGCTGCTTCGTCCGTCACATTTTAGTGAGTTTATATCCCCATCCCTAGCCGATTTGGCTCTGACCGGGGCCAGCATCTATTTCTTCGCCGTATACAGTGCGGTTATCTCTTATGCCGCTCTTTACCACTGGAACGATATCAAGCTTGGCTTTGTATCACTGTGGGAAAGTTTCAAGAAGAATAGCAAAGTCAACGAGTTCAAGGACATTCACACTCAACTTATGGAAAAGTACCGCGAGGTGCCAGAGTCGTGGTATCTCGTTCTAAACGTGAGTCCATGTTGATTGTTATGGTTACTCAAGTATTCTTGCTGACATATTTCCAAGCTCGCCGGTGTCGCTTTTGGTGTTGCCTCTGTCGCAGGTTGGCCTACCAACACAAGCGTTGGCACTGTCTTCTTCGGTCTTGCTCTTGCACTTATCTTCACCATCCCGACCGGTATCATCTATGCTACCACTGGCATTGAAGTCGAATTTAACGTGCTTGCCGAGTTTATCGGAGGAGCGTGGCAACCTGGCAATGCTTTGGCTGTGAGTTTTAGACCGTCCACGAAACTGAGAAACTGGGTCTAACGAATTTAGATGAACTTCTTCAAAGGCTTCGGTTACGTGACAGTAGCACATGCACTCGACTTTTCAAACGATCTTAAGCTAGGTCATTACCTCAAGATTCCTCAGCGCCAGACCTTCTGGTGCCAGACTGTCGCAAGTGAGTACCTCTGACGTCCAGGCCACAACACATACTGACCCAATGCAATAGCGATCGTCTCTGCCTTTGTCTGCACAGGAGTGATGAACTTCCAAATCCAAAACATCCCCGAAATCTGCGAACCCACCCAGAAGGACCGCTTTTCCTGTCCCGGAGTTGAGTCTTACTATACCGCAGCTGTTCTCTTTGGTTCTCTTGCCCCTCAGAGAGTGTTTGGCGAAGGAGGCCTCTATACTGCCCTTCTTGCCGCTTTCCCGGTCGGACTGGCTTTCCCAGTGATCTATTATTACGCCACCCGCAAACTTCCCAAGACACACTGGCTCACCAAGATCCACCCCGTTGTAATCTTTAGCGGTGGCCATATCTGGTCGCCTTACAACTTGGCGTATGTTTGGCCAGCAGTGATTCCTGGCTGGATCTCCTGGGTTGTTATTCGCAAGAGATACCTCATGTTCTGGGCAAAGTACAACTATGTTCTTTCGGCAGCTTGGCAGACTGGTGTCGCGCTCGCTGCGCTCGTCATCTTCTTTGCTGTGAGCTATCATGGTGCCTCTATCAACTGGATTGGAAATAATGCCGACAGCGGCTGCGAGGCTGATGTTTGTACGAGACTCGAAGTTCCAGAGGGAGAGATTTTTGGGCCACAGCCTGGGACCTTTGCTTGATCGATAGAATACTCAGAGAAGTAGATACCCACTGGAATATGTAGCCATACCATTGACTAGAATCAATTCTTTCAAGTACGTGATCAAACAACAAGGTGATCGGTTTCTGAAGTAATTCGTAGATAAACGAAGTATAGCCTTCAACTGTCCGCCAACTCTTGCCAATTGAGTACCCCGCGCCCTTACCGGGATTCAGTGCCGACCAAGTGAGATAAGAGCTGCAACGAGGAACTAAGAAGAGGATCATTGCCAAGAACGCGCCTTATCTCGCAGTTATTGTGTGCAACGCATGACGCTTTTCCACGTAGGGAAGCTGCACCATTACCGTTGAAAGACCACTATTTCCCAAAGCGGAAATTTTAGGAGAAACGGTGGTGGAGTGAGTGGGTGTGAAATAGGACTCCGCATCGACATCACCGAGTTTAGCAGCGCAGATAAATAGCAAACTTGTCTCTGTTGTTCCTCATTCTTACGCCGTCTCTATTTCAACGGCCCGTTTTAAGTTTATAAACTTGCCATACGTGTCATCAGCCATGTCTTCGGTTCCTCACCCACTTTGCCCATTGACAGGGGACGAGATCCAATCAAGTGCACGCCTGATTGAAAGCGTTTGGCCACAATCGATTTCTCTAAGTTTCAAGGTTATCACGCTCAGTGAGCCACCGAAAGAGAAGTTGGCACCTTATTTGGAAGCTCTAGAGAACGGCCATTCGCCTTCGCCACTCGAGCGCCGAGTCTTTGTTGCATACTACGTTCGCAAAACAGTATGACCCTGGCTTCCCTCATCTGTTCGTTGTACCAACCCTAACTCTATATCAGGACATATTCCACGAAGCCATTGTCAACTTGACGACAGGCAGAATTGAGAGCAATGTCAAGCTCGGTCCTAATGTTCATGGCAATGTCGACTACGACGAGGCCCAAAGGGTCGAGAAGCTAGCACTAGAGGACCCCAAAGTTCTGGCCGAGCTTGAAAAGCTCAAGTTGCCGGAAGGAACAGTCGTCTGCGCTGACCCGTGGATCTACGGTCGGTATTTGAACTTCTCAAGTTACTATATACAAACTAACAGTATCAGGGTCTGATGGTATCGATGATGATGTCCGCATGTACCAGGTCTTTCTCTATATGCGAGACCCAGCAAACTCTGGAGAAGCTGATTCGAACCACTATGCATTCCCTCTCCCCGTTTCACCAGTCATCGAATGCGTTCATTACAAGGTGATCCGAATTGACGTGTTGCCCACCGGTGCTGACAACACGATCAAACCGCTTGAGCCATATCAGTCAAAGCCTCCGAATGAGTACATCCCAGAGAGCCAGGAGTTACGCAAGGATCTTAAGCCGTTGCATGTCAACCAACCAGAAGGACCTAGCTTTTCCGTTACACCGGTGGGTGAAACAGGAAATGTTATTTCCTGGCAAAAATGGAACTTCTTCGTTGGTACGTTCTAAACTAAAGTAAGAAGAAGTCTGTGTGCTAATAATTTAACATAGGTTTCAACCAGCGCGAGGGAATGGTGCTGTATAATGTCAAATATGACAATCGTCCACTCTTCTACAGGCTGTCGCTTTCAGATATGAGCGTACCTTATGGTGACCCACGACATCCATTCCACAAAAAGTCAGCATTCGATCTTGGTGATGCTGGTGCTGGCGCAACAGCCAACAACCTCAAACTGGGATGCGATTGTCTGGGCAGTATCCAATATCTCAGTGGTGTCATCAACGACGACCAAGGCAGGCCACTGCCAATGGACAACGTTATCTGCATCCACGAGCAAGACGCCGGCATCGGCTGGAAGCACACAAACTACAGAACTGGCAGAGCTGCAGTTGTTCGATCACGGGAGCTTGTGCTTCAGTCTATCATCACTGTGTCCAATTATGAGTATATCCTCATGTTCATCTTCAATCAAGCTGGAGAGGTCACGTACGAAGTACGGGCAACAGGCATCTTATCGACACAGCCTATTGACCACGAGCTGGACAAGACAGGAGTGTCGTTTGGTACCGTGGTGCACCCAGGTGTTCTTGCAGGAAATCATCAACATATCTTTTCCTTGCGAGTTGACCCTATGATTGACGGCCATACGAATCAACTTGTGTATTCAGAAGCTCATCGCATGCCGCGAGATCCGCACTGGAACCCCCACGGAATTGGCTACGAAGTTGTGGAAAAGAAGGTGGAGCAGACAGCTGGCCTTGATATCGACTACGATCTGAGCCGGGTATACAAGATCACCAACCCCAACTCTCTTAACCCTGTCAATGGGAAACCAGTCGGCTATAAGATTATGGCACCGCCATTCCAGAAACTCATGGGTGACGATGAGAGTATCATCCACAAGCGCGCCGAGTTTGCAGACCACAACATTTACGTCACTACCCATCGTGACCGTGAGCTCTACGCTGGAGGCTGGTACACCAACCAATCGCGCGGAGGCACAGGCGTGAGAAGCTGGGCACAGAGAAACGAGACGCTCACTTCAGATTCTGATATTGTGCTGTGGGTACAATTCGGAATCAACCACATCCCTCGAATTGAAGACTTTCCTGTCATGCCAGTTGAGATCCTCAAAGTTCATCTCAAGCCTGTCAACTTCTTTACCAAGAACCCTGCGTTGGATGTGCCGCCGAGCGAGCAGAGCGTTAACCAGAGTACTTTGATTGAGACGAGCAAAACGACGCAAGCTGCGGAGGGAGGGTGTGGTTGTGAATCATCCAACGTCTCATCTAAGCTATAAGATTGTAGTCACTGTCAGATGAACGCATCAATACATGGAATCATCACATGTAGCTTGTACATATCTTCTACTTGAATGAGGTGAAATGAATTATTATTATACTGCATAAAGCCTCTGACCATTATCCAAGATGCTCTACATGAACAGTCGTTTCTTCCTGTATCTGGATTCCATCCAAGCCCTCATTGACTGTTGGGGGAGGTGTTTGATCTCTCCATGGACTAGATATAGTTATCTCTGTCCCGTAACTCCATCCTGCACGTGAAGCTTCGATATCGTAGCCGGCTGGAACATCGTCATTCATTACAAACTCGCATATTGAACTGGAACCATTCTGTTGCGATATTTTTGTACCACGGCTATTTTTGAGGCCGTAGCTCGGTGCAATAGCCTCATCGATAGCGGCTCTTTTACTCCCGTGGGATGCAAGAAACGAGCCAGGGATGATCTTGCGAAAGACGGGTCGAAGCATAGGTAGAGAAACTAAGCGAATGTTTAGTTGGGGGTGTCACACATCGGCCCATAGAACCGTACCTGAAATATTCGTAAGGTTGCACTCAGCTGCTGCCAAAGCGATATGGACACCCATTTCCAAGGCTACCTCTCTGGATTTGCCATCGAACAAAAAAGATAGCCTGATGACCAGTATAGTCAAGACGCAAACACTGGCAATACGTTAGTTCAAGTCGATTTGTTGGCGGCGGATGGGACGCACACGGCACCGAAGCCAAAGAGTGCCATAACGGCTATTTTTTGGCCCAGAGGAAGATGCATTTTAAAAACCTCCAAGAGGGGAAGAACGAGAATGACGATATCGAGGATGGCATGGGTCAACACGGTAGAATAGAAGTAGGTGGCGGTCTTAACATGACAGTCCAAGTCCCGGCGAGCGACATCCCAGTAGGCTTGTGTCGGGATGCATTGAAGAGTCAATAATAGCATTCGAGCGACGAACCAGCAACCACAAAGGACCATCACTATCTGTATTGGGATACGCGAGTTCGAGTATTTAAAAAGACGCCAGTAGAAGGTCAAGATGGCGAACTTTGCTCCGGCGAGGCCAATTGTATACGTGAGGCTGCCGAGCCAGAGGAGGAGGTACGATCGTTCGAGTCTCTCGTCTTCGGTGAGGTTCGCGGGGCCATCTTTGAGCGGTCGGCCGAGGCCATAGTCTGCAGCGACTGCAAGGAGATGAGTAAGAGGAGGCAATTCGTAACAGGGTATTTATTCGTACAAATTAACCCGACTATCGAATAACCGAGCGCGCCGGTCTAGAAGAGAAACGAGGTCAGCAGTCGCAATTAACCAGGCAAATAGGGCGCTACGCACGTAAGCAACCACGGCGAGCCAATCATCGATGCCATAGCCAGCTGTGGTCGTTCGTCGGGCGAGCAATCGAAGGACGAGAACAAGCGCAGCAATGGGAAGAGTGATGAATATGGAAGCATAGACGTTTGGCCTATAATCCATCGTGCATTGTCGACGATGATGCTCCCCCAAAAAGAGCCGAGAGAAGATGAAAGATCTAGAAAAAAAGAGGGAAGAGTGTCACAAGGGGAGGGATGGACAGAAGGAAGAACATGGATGTCTCATATGGACCACTCAGCTTCCAACCTCAAACGAATGATTCAAGTGTAATGATCGCCGTTCAAATCAAAAGACAGGGAAAAGACGCTAAAAACGGCGATGATGCTGCTTGGCAGCGCTAGACCGCGCTATCCGCGTGGAGGAACGAGATGCCGATGCGGGGGATGGCTACCTAACGTTTGTCCGTCGGTTTTTGTTGCCACCTTTTTCAGCTTGCGATTCTGGTTCTCCGGGGTAAGTGGGAACAACTTGTTTCCGTTACCAAGCCCCCAGATAAGAGGGTGGTGTACGGTTGTTGCGGCGCTTCGGTTAGAGCTTAGGGGGAGAGACGCCTACGATCCTCACTACCTTGATCACTGAGCATATCGATCCTGCTGCACCCAACGATTGTGATTGTCACGCGTGGCTGGGGCTGTTCATGCCACTCACGGCCATAAACCAAGCTACGAACCCCCAAGGGCCCGAACCCACTTGGTGCGCCGGTAGGGCTGGGGACAGGACCCTCCTCTGAATCGTCGTAGAAGCCGTGGAATGTGATACTGAAAGCCGGTACCTGTACCGCCTTTTCCCCAGATCGCCAGTAGCAAACAAATCGATGGTCTGATGTTCTGGCATTCCCTGCCTATCATTACGCCTTAAATGATGACTAGTTTAAGCGTGAGCTGACGGAAGCGAGTCAGGATCCCTGCAGTCACGCGTTTCAGGCGCTCCCGAGTTCTGGGAAAGTGATTTTAACATGCCAACAGAGCTATTCTACTGAACTCAGATGGTCCAAGATCGCCCAGCTAGCAATTCTAGTTCAATCTGCGTACGGTAGCGAAATTCTCACTCAAGGTTTCATTCGCCGACTTCATTGTCCCTGATCACCAATTTGACAAGCCCAAACCTTGGGTACTTCCGGAGGCCCGAAGAAACCATGCTTATCTGGACGTTAGTATCTATCATAGTCATATCTTAGAATCAAGTCAGGCCGCCAATGTCTAGCGCCAGGGACATTCAGAGATGTCAATTCGACAGGAGGAAAGAAAGGTACAAGCTGCCGAGATCGCCAGCGGCAAAGGCGAATCTACTGTGGTCGATGCTCGTTCTATCTTGTTCCTTGCTTGTAACTTGATCTTTATTGACCCCGACCAGGGAGGGTCTTCGAGCTAGGGTTCCTTGGGTCCTAGCACAACGCAGCACATACGAGTTTATATGCTTTGTGCTCGCCTTGATATAGATCTAATCTTTTTGTGTTTGGGCTTGCAGCCTTCCATAGACATTTGTACAAGGATGTGTTTTGGTGCAGTTACTTCATGACATGGAAGCCTGGCCTTTCTGGTATACTGCTACTCATGAATGTAGGATCACTATTCCTGAGCTAAATATTCTCGTGGCGGCGATGGCGGTATATTCATGACTCGCAGATTGGCTTCTTGATCTGATCATAGACTATTATCCTGCGACTCAGTTTCACATGTCGGGTACCCGGCCGTGGTACCTTCGTGAAATCGATTACGCATTCGATCACATCATAGTTGATACATAGTGTTATCGAATGGCTTTAGATCGGTGTCCATGAATAAACGTAATACCTAGCCTCGCAAGGAACGATTATCATGTCTATCATCCAAGTCGAACTTTTCTCCACATCCTCAAGCACTCCTGTAGATCCATCGATACCGTCCCCTCAAGAGCAGTCGATGTATCTCTGATCATGGCCACTAACAGAGCGGCATGGGCGAAATCGGCCTGATCGTCTTGCACTGCTTGATAATCCGCCTGTTTCATACCACCAACATCAGCCCAGGCCTTCCACTTGTCCAGCATCCGACAAATATCGGCTGCAAATTCCCCATCAAGAACCATACGGTGCAACATGAAGCCGACTACGTCTTTAACGCTTAATGAGTCGTCCCAATGGCCCCTTGCTTGGAGCCATCGCAGAGCGTGCTCTGCAACCAGTTTCGTGTCCCATTTAGGGCTTTGGAGGGCTTCCATCATTCGTTGATCCCGTCTTATCTGATCGGTTCTGAGTTTATCACGCACTAGAGGTGACACATTGTTAGTATTGGATTTAGCGCCTTGGTAGAATGGAAATCATTACTGTCTTGCATGCGTTGTTCGTTCTCTCTGCGCATTCTGGCCTGCGCTGCGGCCTCTCGCTGAGCAGGGGCCATTAGAGCTTCCGCTGCAATTGCGGCTCGTTGCTCTTGTGACCTCCTGGCAAATTGATCGATAGCCGCACCGTAATCCCGATGTTTGGTTGCCCAGTCAGGCGTCTCAGATTCATCAGCCATGCCCAAGACCACCAAAACTCCGCAAGGTACTGTCTCTTTTCTAGCAAAGGACAGTATCTCATCCGGGATTTTATAGTTCCACAATATGGTCTGGCTAGACGTTCCGAAAGCTGTAGCTGCGCTGGCAAACCAAACACCGTTCGATTTGACGGGATGAACACGAAGATGATCGATATAGAGGCTGTCGAGGTTCAGGGTGCTTGGAGCGCCATAATGATTCTGTTCGGTCAAAGCTGTGACGAGTCCAGACATGGAAATCTGGCAAGTAATTGCATCGCTTGACCGAGAGGGGTTTTCGTGATTTACTGAGTGAATCTCGGCTGGAACGTCTTTTTGGGTGTCGCCCTTTGTCTTTTCCGGTTCATCCTCTGAATTAGGACGCGATTCATTCTGTGCCCTAGAAGAACTACTCGGCTGGACGACATCTGCGGTCTTTGAAGGCGGCGATGGTAATCTCACCCAATATGGCGGTAGATTGGAGTAGTCCCTCGTGATCCAAGAGCTGGACCAGGCCACAGTCAAGGAGAGATTACCATCGGAGTCATTTGAAGGTGCGACGGTCAGGGCATCTTCACGTCCTTCTGGAGACATCATCAAGCAGCATCCTACAGGTGTCCAAAGGCCGGTCGAGCGAAGTAGCTTCCATCCATGGGGATTTGGAACCGCGCCAAGATCTAGTAAGTAACAGACAAGCTCATCAAAGGCTACCTCAACTTGAGGCTGGCGGACTTGATCAGCATACTCAACCCGCTGGGTTTTCATTCCAATTGAATGAGTTTTCCAGTTGAATGTGGTCCAGCTTCCGCCAGGAATAGAGCTTGGATGACCCGAAAGAGTCCAGTATTCCGAACGGTCCTGGAATCTGTCCAGTGGCATAACAGCATATCGAGGTAGCTCTATCTCGATGACTCGATTGACAATATCGCTCCGTGTCAGTGCAGTCAAGCGACTATGCCGAAGCATACGCTTTATCCGTGAGAGGGAGATCAGAGTTGACAGGGTGTTGTAGAGGATTGGGAGAACTGAGAGCAGGGATGGTTAGTCGCTTGGCGTGGGCTTAAGACAAGACCAGGATAGGTACCTCCCAAAACCGCCAACGGAACACCGATATAGGTGATGATATCAGTCGGTGACTTGCCATTGTCGGCCATGTTGAGCTGTTGAGACTGTCGCGTTCGCAAACAAACGCGTTAAGGTCATAAAAGGGGTTCGTGAGTTCTCCAAGCTGAAATGAAGAACCGCGGCTAGGCTGGTTTGGGACTCAAACTGAAGCTAAAGCAGCCACACCACGATAAGGAAATGGCGTCAATCTTCAGCTTTGGTAGACCGAACCGCAGTTCTGTAACTTTTCTAGCTTCATCCAGAACAAAAACCGCTGAAAAAATGCTACCTGTCGATCAGTAACGCCTGGCCGATTGACCATCTATCTCTCAAAGGCTAGCATTTCTTTAGACCAGTACTTCCGCGGGGCCGAGAAGGAAACAACCTTCCCGTTGGTTCACGTTTCATTTTGGAATGTGAAGGCAAGTAACTCGGGATTAGCCCACTAGGCCACTGCTAATAGACTCAGTCTGCTGCCGTCATATAAGACGGCCGGTATTCCCACAACTAGCTGGATGGCAATTCCTCCAGCCTGTGCCGTCCCTTCAGTCTGATGATCAAGCCATGCTAGAAAGCACAGCTGTCAAGGTCCGCGCATTGGTAGGCGATCATTTCTTCTTTAGGAGTCGAACGCCGAGCATTCTCAAGTCAGGGTCCCATTTGTATCACTAAGATCAAATCGGATCTCACGAACCCATGTTCAACACCGCAGGACTACTGCTACCCACCCTAACCGAGAATAAAAACAGCTGGACTCCACGTAATCCCTATCACCACATCTTTTTCTCGCCTCCGCTTTTTGAGTGAATAATCAACGCGTTATTCTTGTCGACCGCCCACCATGCAGGAAGAGCAGATTGTAAGGAAACCGACATTACTGCCGAATGTGACTACTAACTTGATGGCAGGCAGTAGATCCTGACATTGATTCAGCCCTCGATGTGGTGCGTTGACATACCTAGTGGCAGTAAACACTTGACCTCTAACGACAACAGCCTCTCGAGGACCCTTCTACATCGTCTCTGCGATCAAGCTTGCTACAATTTGCTCAAGAGAATGGACGAACTTATCACAAGATGAGCGAAGGAAGTGAGTAAAGATTACTTTTCGCGTGGACATTGGCTAAGATCGATTAGAATATGCCTTTCCAAATGATGATGTGAGTTTGTGCTAAGGCGAAAACGACTTGATTTATTAACATTTCCTCAAGGCTGAGAACGATCGACTAGGTAAATTTGTGAATTGGGTGGCTCTAGCTGTAACTAACCATAAGAAGACCTGCAAGATAATCTGTATCTGATTACTCTGGATGGAAAAAGAGCCTTGAACCCAGGAGCCGAGACTGCTAAGCGAGTGTTGGACATGGGCACTGGGACTGGGCTTTGGGCCCTGGAGTTTGGTGAATTATGCCAACCTTTATGTTGAATCTGCTCGAGACTGACCAATCGTCTATAGCTGACGAGCACCCAGCCGCTGAGGTAACTTCTCAGCTTCGTCGCTTTTTGTTCGGTGTCTAACGATACTAGGTTATCGGCGTTGACTTGAGCCCTATCCAGCCTCCTTTGTTCGTTTTAACCATGCCCTCAACGTTATCCAGCATCTGACTTTTGGTAGCGTCCCCCCAAACTGCACGTTCGAAATTGATGATCTCGAAAAAGATTGGACATGGAAGACCCCGTTTGACTTTGTCTTCTCCCGCATGATGACGGGCAGCTTTACCGACCCGGAGATGATGGCAAAAAAAGCCCTTGAGTAGGTTTAAATCCACGTACCTCTATCTTTAGATTCTAATAGTCGCGGCAGAGGACTGAGCCCTGGCGGTTGGTACGAAATCCAGGACATCCAGCTACCCGTGTTCTGCGACGATGACACCCTGGACCCAAAGACCTCTCCGATTATGAAGTGGCAGGAAGGTCTTATTGAGGGATCCAAGAAGCTCGGTCGCCCGCTTGGCGCTTCTGATCAGTACAAGGCCATTGTTGAGCGGGTTGGGTTCCAAAACGTTACGGAGACTGTCTTCCGATGGCCCACTAACAGCTGGCCGAAAGACAAGAAGCTCAAGGAGATCGGAAGATGGAACCTGGTCAACTTTGATGCAGGACTTGAAGGTGTGAGTTTGGCTTTGTTCACCAGAGTTCTCGACTGGTCAAAGGAAGAAGTCCTAGCACTTTGCGCGGATGTGAGGAAGGAATTAAGGAACCCCAAGGTTCACGGTTACTGGAGGATGTAAGTGTCTCCTTCTTTGACATTTGGTAATGTACTAACGGCAATAGTTATGTGGTCTATGGCCAGAAGCCAGAGGAGAAGGAGGAGAATTAGACAAAGGCAGTTTACGGGTGCGTGTTGTTCAATTGACATCTTATTTGAGGCAAACAGCGCTTCCAATTCGGCTAGATTTATCTACGGGTACTCTCAGAATATCTTTGTCAGTATCAGTCGTCGTTCGCTGGTCATTATTTCTCATGTGCATTGGTGTCAGAAGTACCCCGATTAAATCTTTGTCTATTTGAAACCAAGTTCGTCATTGCTGCCTAGACATCGTGCAAGGCGTTTTTTGTTTCAGCAGCTAGCTGCCCAGCTAGATCAAATCCATCCAATAGCTATAGAATCTCGCAGATTGATACTCCATATCGAACCAACAAGTGATCCACTTCGGATGTCCCGGCACACCACAAACCAGGATTATGCTCGTACTTTGAGGCTAAAAAAAAACACTTAAAGGTGCAAGTTCTTACCACGTTGGAAACAACACACGAGCTTTCTTACTCCATACCCAATTTCCTTCAATCGCGATGACCTCACCTCATGGCTCCGAGACTGACACTGTTCAGAAGTTCATTAGGGCGACAGCCGCATATGTTATCCCCCTCCTTCTCCTGGTAGCCAACCTATTCGCGTATCTTGACAAAAATGAAACCAAACCTTATGAGATTCTTGCTTCAAACATCCTTATGAGCGTTCAATTGCTCGGTGTCTACTTATTAGGCCAGGGAGCCACTTCGCCTGTCTCGGGCAATACTGCTGTTCATGCTGAGGATTCTGAGTCTGAAAAACCAGCAGTTGAGGAGCGAGGAAACGTTTGGGGAAGTTGAATACACGGTCGATGAAAATATTGCTCTAACACTCCAACAGACCTGCAGAAAGATCTTGGCCCTTGCCGCGTTTTGCGTAGTAATTGCAGGAAATCTGAAGGCAAGATCTCACTTTCGCAAAGTCTCAAATGGTTCTAACAACTTCGATACAGTTAGTTATAAGTAACTACAATGACTTCAGATCACACAAGTCTACAATACCCATTGACTGGTCTACTGCTAAGATCGAACGTTGTGGTTACTTCAGTGGCAACGCCGGTCCAAACGATGAGATCCATTACGAATATCACGTAGGTAGACCCGTCTGTCATCAATTTGTCTTTGCAACTCTAAAACATTAAAGGCCGCTGGCAAGCATTGCGATACCACTGCTGAAAAGGCCACGATAACTGGTGCGATCAAGCATCATATTAAGAACCATGGATCTAAGCTACATTGCACAGAGTGCTTAGATCTGACTTATGGTGGCCCATGGAATGGATATCTCCTCATTGGCCCTAGTGAAGGCTTTGACTATAAGGCGTACTGCGGGCCAAAGCTCAATCTCCAAACCTGCGACTCTAGGGGCAAGAGTGATCTCCATTAAGCAATATTCCAGACACAGGAGGATGGTGATGGAGGAGGAAATACCGCGAATATTAGGGAATGTCTCAATCGCCGGTGACTCAACATTCTCTCTCCGCCCTTCTCATGTAAAGTGCCTTTGTAGGAGAGCTTTAACACTCGGGAATACAAGGGCAGTTATGGGTCGTCGACAAGTTTTTAAGCACGCAGGTCAACAGTTAATCCCAACTGAACATGGGGTTATTAGCGTCTAAGTCATATTTTCTCGTCTATCTTGACTTTGCGCTGCATAATCAACCCTACTGAGCTACCTTTCGACGTCATGGCATGCGCCTACTCTTACTACTGCTCCCGTCAATGGCGAGCTTGACTTATCTCTGACCGCTCCCTCTTACTTGTGAGGCTGTATGGCTTCTTGGTTTTAGTCTGGGACATAATTGTACGGGTCTTCATGAGAATTCCTCAAAGCCTTTAACGTGACTTGGATAACACAGAAGAGAACCTTTTTTTCTTCTTTTCTTTTTTCTGTAAAACTCGGAAGATCTTTTCAAGTCTCCAGACACATATTCTCTGCTTTAACAGCTCCCCCGAGGCTTGTTGTGCATATAATACTACTTTATGCCTTTTAAAGGGAAACTTCAGCAACTGCAAAGAATACAGTTCTAGTTAATCAAAGAAATCTAGAAACAGATCGAAAGTAGCCACGAATTAGTCAAAGCCGAATCGCCGCGGTCCTCAAGCCATATCCTACAAATACGTTATATATAATTCCGAAAAGGTTTACTAGACTGATTTCCATGAGTGCAGAAAGTAACCTATGAGCTTTGGAGACGCTGGTCTTAAGTAAGAATAGAACTTTGGAGACCCAGGATATCCTTCCAGCATTTTGTCACCTTTGGGCTTCGGCTACCTATTCTCCATCCCATATGACATGACGCTTGCCCATGAGATGCTCAGGCTTGGCTGAATTCAATCACAAGTTCAAAAGTATGGACTGATCAAGAGAGATCATAAGCTTTAATTGAGGTTTGCAATAGTCTCACGTGTTAAGAAATCACGGACGTGCCCGAGGAGAGTTAGCAGACAAATAGCCTGAACATGCCGTACGCGGGCCAATCACAGCTGTGAAGATCTACCCCAGGTTTGGACTTCGGGGGAACCGGAGCCGGCGTGGGTCTCACCAGGCGTTGGCCATTCCTCAATGGTCAGGATGGGTCTTTTGCAACCCTCGACTAACCGCGGCAAAGGTCAGAACACCCTCTCGTACGGCCCACCCCGGGGAGGTGAGGGGAAAGGTAGTGGTGCAAATCCGGGGACGACGTCGGACGGGCATTCAATGCCGTCTGTGGACAAGGTCCGTTTGTATGGCATGAGGGAGGTCATTCGCATAAGCTACATGTGAAGCGATTATATAAAGAGTCTTGTCGGCCTGTGCAGTTAATGTTTCGTCCTGGTTCAGCAAGTCTTCTCAGCATTCCTCCTCAACGCAACAATGGCTTCAAAGACCGACGAGAAGATCGCCTTCGATCATGGCGACGAAATCCAGGACGGTCACGTCGCTGTGCAACTTGCCCATGATGTCCAGAATCAGAAGTTGTCCCCATGGACTCCTCGCATGTTCCGTCTGTACCTCGTTCTGGGATGCGCGTACCTGTGCGGTTGTCTGGTATGTCCGGACCCTCAATCCCAACGCTTTTTGAGAATCAACAAGCTGACAATGAACTTTTTAGAACGGCTATGATGGTAAGAAACAGCTTTGATCCTTGTTGTTGTTGTTGAGGCCGGCCTCTTGGTCACTTCACGATGCTGATTAATTCTCCATAGGTAGTGTCATGGGTGGAATCAATGGAATGACGGCGTATCAGAACTACTTCAACATGTAGGTATTCCCATCACCAGATAATTGCGCAACTAAGACTTTTCAGGTCTTCTGAAGGTTCAACGACCGGAATTATCTTTGCCATGTACAACATCGGTTCGATCGCAGCTGTCTTCTTTACCGCTCCTGTCAACGACCTTTTCGGCAGACGATGGGGAATGTTTACAGGGGCTGCTGTTGTCATCGTTGGTACCTGCGTCCAAGCGACTTCCACCGGCAAGGGCCAATTCCTCGGCGGTCGCTTCATCCTCGGTTTCGGTGTCAGCTTCTGCTGTGTCTCTGCCCCTTGCTACGTTAGCGAGATGGCCCATCCCACATGGCGAGGTACGCTGACCGGTCTTTACAACTGTACCTGGTATATCGGAAGTATCATTGCTAGTTGGGTCGTCTACGGATGTAGCTATCTCGACCATGACACAGCCTGGAGAATCCCTATATGGTGCCAAATGGTCACTTCCGGCGTTGTCGTTATCGGAGTTCTGTGGCTGCCCGAGTCCCCTAGATGGCTCATCGCCCAGGATAGGGTGGAAGATGCTGTCAAGGTCCTTGCTACATACCATGGTGAGGGTGATGTGAATCACCCCATGGTGGTTCTTCAGATCAAGGAAATGTCAAACCAGATTGCTGCTGATGCTACTGACAAGTCTTGGTGGGACTACCGTGGACTTTGGAACACCCACAGCGCGCGACGGAGGTTGATTGGTGTCTTGGGCATGGCCGTTTTTGGACAAATCAGTGGAAACAGTCTGAGGTGCGTGCTTGATGTATCTGGACGCCGATTGCATTGACTAATGAGTAATAGCTCTTACTACCTCCCCGTCATGTTGAAGAAAGCGGGCATTACCAACCAGAAGAGAGTGTTGGCTCTCAATGGTGTTAACCCTGTTCTTTGCTTCTTTGGCGCCATCCTCGGTGCTCGACTTACGGATGTCATCGGTCGTCGACCTCTCCTAATATACTCGATCATCTTCAGCTCTTGCTGCTTCGCCGTTATTACTGGAACCAGCAAAATGGCTATTGATGAACCTAACAACGCCGCCCCCGCGAACGCCACCATCGCTATGATCTTCATCTTCGGCATCGCCTTTTCTTTCGGTTGGACACCGCTTCAATCCGCATACATCGCCGAGTGCCTGTCGACCGAAACCCGAGCCAAGGGTACTGCCGTCGGTAACTTTGCCAGTTCAATCGCCTCGACGATTATCCAGTACAGCAGTGGCCCAGCCTTTGAGAAGATTGGCTACTACTTTTACCTGGTGTTTGTGTTTTGGGATTTATTCGAGGGTGTTTTCATCTTCTTCTTCTTCCCCGAGACTAAGGATCGTACCCTGGAAGAGTTGTCTGAGGTGTTTGAGGCTCCCAACCCGGTCAAGAAGAGTCTTCAGAAGAGAGATGCGGAGACTGTCATGAACACAATGAATGTAACGGGAGACGCAAAGCTCACGGCAGAGGTTTGAGCTGTCAATTGGAACATGAGATATCGTCGCAGATCATTAGCCAGCCGTACATCGAATATTGTTTAACAGGTCTAATTCTACTACCTTTACAACCATCTTTCAATTGAGGCACTGTATAGATGCTTGGTGCCTATGTTGCGATAACTTCAATTAGTCGTAGCATGTGTAATGTAGCTTAATTAGTAGCGATACGAGCCTTACGATATGTGAGGAGAACTAGGCACCGCTTTTGGACCAAACTTTAGTTACGAAGTCGATGAGATTCCTGCATAAGAAGTCTTCATTTCGCTTCAAGTCTAGGCTTATTTCGTTCAGCCCTTTACCAATCTTGCTTAAACTCCACTGGCCCAGACAACAACTCGGGTATGATCTGCCGATGGGTCAAAGCTCTCGAACCTGAGTTTCGATCTGCATCAAAAGCACACGATGCTAACGACTGTTTCCTCCCCAATCCCTGCCGTTCTTGAGGTCTCATGGGCATCAAGCTTTGCACCGTTTCTTGGCAATTGGGGGAGATCAAGGAACTGCCCAATGGGAAGCTCCCTCTAAAGCTGGGGTAAATGGCCTGTTTTTCTGGGGTTACCCTCTCATCTTCCGCTCCAATCACCATCTCCAATTACCTTCGGACCGAGCTTCCCCGAATACGCTCTCACCCATCAGTCCACCCCATTCCTCCACATGATCCTCTCATTCATTATCTTGTCTTTTCCCCACGTTTCTGTCGGCCCGTACCGGAACGAGCTGGGAACATCGCTGTGAACCACTGCCATGGAACAAGCAGCTGACGCCTTGAACGACTCTGCTGAATGGCCGTCACGGAAAAGACTCCGAACATCACACGCTGTGAGTATGGTTCCATGCGTCGTGTGTTGCACTGAGCTTACCGACGATAGTGTGATGCCTGTCGTACCCGCAAGACAAGGTTGGATCCTACCACAAGAGCCTCATCCCCCAGCTTGGCTGATAAGATATCGATAGGTGTGATGGAAACCACCCTTGTGCGACCTGTGCAGCGATCGGCCAAGACTGCACCTTTGGGTCTGAAGCAAATTCGTAAGCAGTCATTCCAGAAACCTTCTACGTGCTCTGGTAGTAACTGTTTCTCAATAGGCGAAGCAAAAACGATCTCATATTGGAGAGTGTCCTCAGAGTTGAGAGAACTCTTCATGAGCTAAGATCTACTATCGTAAGCATAAGAGGCAAACTCTCAACTAGTTCTGCTTTGACCGTTGGACTCCTAATAGCCAACAAATGTTCAACTGGGCTGTCAACATCAAGCCCATAACTCTCCTCAAACCCATCGCACCAACTCCTTCTCAGGCTCATCACCAGACCTCAACCTCCGTCGCCAAAGCCAAGCCATTCAGACACCCACAAGCCAGGATCAGCGCGAGAATGTCAACAATTTTGAGAATGCAGTTTTGGACTCTATGCACACCTCCACAACGGAGTCGGTCTTGCAGTGGCCTCACTTCGACGTTTTCCCACTTCTTCGCCATGACGGAGAGTCAATCTTTCACCTCGAGCAATCACGCACGCCGTTATCCGTTGCCGCAAATCCCATGTATCCATACGTCGACGCAGAAGATATATATGCTATCCTAGAGGCATTTGAGCGCAACGTCAACTTTTGGTATCCTTCTATGTCACAAGCGCAACTAGATCGTACACGAGCCACACTACAAAATGGAATGCCCGCTGAGGATACAGTGCATTCCTGCCTTTGTTTGCTTACTTTGGCGTTAGGGTGTGCGAGTCAAGCCGCTGAAGATCTACGCTTCTTAAGCGAACCGGATGCCGTAGAGAAAGAGAAAAAGGCTCGAAAGCGAAAGCTGGGTGACATCTATTTCCAATTAGCCTTGAAGAAGCTTCATGTTGCACACCTGCAAGTCGACTCTGAGAGCACACAATGTCTGTTCTTTACTGCGTAAGTTGAATCGAGCTGCTATTACGCTTTACTTTCACTAACGCCTCAGTCTTTATTTTGCATCGCTCGTCCGACCACTTCAGGCATGGGAGTATCTTAGTGCCACAGCAACTAGGTGTATGCTTCTGCTATCATATCCAGCCAGCAGACAAGATACCGAGTACGAAGAACGAATCAGAAGGATATTCTGGTCATGTTACGTACTTGAGAGGTAACTTCAGCTTTCTTCTGTGCCCCAACATCTGATAAGGTTACTGACGTCTTCTTAGTGACTACATGGCAGAACTATCAGCCTGTCCACCTTCTGGAATCGCCCGCGTCGAATCGTCGGTCCCACTTCCGAGTACTTATCACACACACACATCCGAAATAGTGGAAGAAGAGTCCTCTCTCTACTTTCTCGCCTGCATCAGCATGCGGCGTCTTCTCAACAGAGTCCACCAGCTGCTATACGCTCGAGACACCGGCGCCGCGTTCGATCATACTCGCTTCCCTCGGATCGTCGCTGAACTTCAGCGTCAGCTTGATGACTGGCGTGACGTACTACCAGCATCGTTCTCATTCAGTGTTGATGCTGAAGAAGCGGCGACTGCAGCGGGCGGC
The DNA here is from genome assembly GCA_013266185.1 of Fusarium sarcochroum. Taxonomy (NCBI): domain Eukaryota; kingdom Fungi; phylum Ascomycota; class Sordariomycetes; order Hypocreales; family Nectriaceae; genus Fusarium; species Fusarium sarcochroum. The sequence goes on from JABEXW010000177.1 coordinate 141,602, forward strand.
TTTCTGCGGCAGCGGTATCTCACCTGTAAGGGTGTCATTTACCGCCCGTATTTGATGTGGATGCTCAGTAGCAGTCATACCGAAGCAGGCGTTTCAGCTGTTAGCCCTGCCATACCAGATGTGATGAACAATTGCAAGTCTTGTCTCGATGCTTGCTTGCTACACGCGTTGGACCTCAGAGGATTTCCACAGACTGTTCTGGTGGATACATGGATATGCTCGCTATCGTAAGTCTCGCTCTTAATCGCAACTGAAACGTACTAATTATGTGAAGGATGTCTGGGGCCATGCTCATTCTTCTTGCGGCGACCCAAGTACCTGCTTTGAAAGAATTCATAGGTCCGCGTATTACTCTGGTGGGAGATCATCTCGAAAAATTGTTTCGCCACTGGCGCGATGTTTCATTTGGGGGCGATTCGCCAAGTGTTGATCGTAGTATGTGGCTCATACAGCAAGCTGATAGATACATCAAAGATTCTTACTGAAAGGGGATTATGTGTCATCTTGAAGGTTTAAAGTCTTGATTCTAAGTGTCTATATATGTCAAATGCAATTGTACAATAAGAAGAGTAAGAGTGCCTTAGCTCGCAAACAACCATGCTTTGGGATACAGCTTCTCATACAACCATCATCCTAAAGGCTGAGTGGTCTAGTATTAAATGCCAAGCTTGAAACCTCCCCAGTTGAGGGAAACAAAGACACGCTTAGGGTCGTAGGCATCTCGGATTTTCCTCAACTGTTGGACGTTCTCCAAAGGGAAAGTGGCGAAGGGGTCCTGGATCTCACTGGTGTCTCCCATATAGATAAAGTCTCTTGCCAGATTCTTCTCGCGGTTTACTGACTCAATAAACTCCAAAGTTCGGTGTTGCCAGTTGGTCATACGGAGATCGTCCTCAGCTCGCGCCCAACCAGTGCTGAATTGCCAGACTAGATGGGGACTTGGGTTAGAGAAGAACCAGCAACTAGAGCAAGGGTTTTAAGAGACTTACTGAGCATAGACTCCTTAGCCGGAAGGCCCCAGATGTTGCCAATACCATTATCTTTGGCAACGGCCTGAGCGCTTTTAGGGATCGTGTTGAAGACGAGTGTCGGATAGAGACCCTTAACATCGTCGATGTCATCAACAGCAGCTTTCCATGTCTTGAAAATCCACTTAATTTGTTCGATTTCTGGAATCATGGTACCGTGAATGGCTTGGACGCTATAAGCCAGGTTAGTATTAAGGAAGGACGTATTCTCAGGGGTTCTTGGTCTCGATCTCGGGTTTAAGACCAGAGCTAAGGAGCAACACTAACCGGAACATCTGATCAGGCGACTCCAACAAAGCGTGGAAGTCATAAGGGCGGCTGACGTTGTGGACCTTGGACTCGGAGGGAATGGCTGTAAAGTTGGCAAACGTCGATGGGGGTGACTGAGTTCCCTCTTGTACGCCAATAAGCTGAGCCTCAACATGCTTGGTTGTTGCGTTGTACTGAATTGTGATGACCTGACCGGCAGCGACTTCTCCGCCTTGGTATTTGACAAGATTACCTACGGCGGTAAGGTAATCATCGATACCAGACTCATTGAAGGATTGGATGGTGGTGCTGATTTTAGGAATCTGTAGCGCACGGAAAGTGAACTTGGTGACAATGCCTAGGTTATTGGACTGGCCCTTGAGACCCCAGAAAAGGTCGGGATGGGAAGTGTTGCTTGCGACAACTTGGGTTCCGTTGGCGAGGACAACCTCGTACTTGAGCACCTGATCCATGACGAAGCCATACTTGTTGTTGAAGTAATGGAATCCACCGATCAGAGAAAGGCCGGGGACACCGATGCTCTTGAGACGACCACCCAGAGAATACAGGCCGTAAGGTGCGAGGGCGCCATAGACATCAACCCACCTGTTACCAGGGCCAGCTTCGTAGGTGAGTTCCTTCGGGTGAACCTTGATCTTGTTGAGGTGGGTAAGCGCCAATAAAACACCGTTATCGATGTTGTTAGATCCGGGGTACTAGTTGAGAATATTAGCACCTTGACGGGGCTTCATCAAGTCACACTCACGTTCATGTGGCCACCACCTCGGATGGCAAACTGGGCCTGGTGCTTAGAGAACAACTTGAGAGCCTGGGAAACCTGGTGGGCATCTTTCGGGAGGAATATGCAGGCAGGCTGGAGGTCCGATCGAATATCCCAATATGCTGTGGTCTCGTTTACATAGCTAGGGTCGGAGGGGAATACTACAGACTTGTCATACTTGTGAGAAAGATCCGAGCAAGCGTGCTGTACGCCTGAGGTGGAATTGCTAGCGGCCGAAGCCGTGCCGATGAGAACGGAAGCGAGGAGTGCCTTTATGGTAGGCATTGTAAGAGATGGATGGATGGATAGCGATGATGGCGATGGCGAGTAGACATTAAGACCCAATACGGAGTGCAAGTCTGGAGTATTTAAACAATGAGATCGAGTTTATAGATCTTCGTTTTGAGTAGCACTCAACCAATCAGAGTATCCGCTGTAGCACTGACCATGATGAGCCACTATCCGCGGAAAGACACTGCGTACGTACTGTCTACTAATATTAGCCATATATGCTGACGTATCACCAGAGATGAGAATGCGAAAGTGCTGGCTGGGTACAGGGCGGAGTCGGCCAAGGCGGATATGGCGGTAGCTACAACGCAATCATTATCGAAAAGGTCGCACATGACTTTACCAAATGTGTGCACAACACCTATGAGCCTACTATAACTCATACTTCACAGTATCAGATTGCGATCGTCCTGGGGTGGCTTTGGTGTAGCGGCTCGGTTTCGGTTTCGGGTTTAATTCCGTCTACTTTCTGCCCGTCCTCGCGTAAATCCCGTTGTCACCGGTCGTCACCAATCCAGATTCAAGTATCGAGTTTCTTAAAGCTCGTCAAGCATCATTTCAGTGAGTCGGTAACAATAGCTTGGTTAACCAACATCGAGACACAATCGCGCTCCGTGAGATACAGTAAAGCCACCACCACGGCACTCGAGACAGAGTCAAACAGGTTCTTGGACTGGTACAAGAGTCTCTATGAAATGACTTCATAACTAACAAATCCATACTATCTCATTGATGTAGGCAAATGCGCAAAATGGTTATTTGCGACGAGTCAAGCAGACTTGTTTCATGCGACGATCTTACGAACGGTGCTATTTCCGAGAGAGTTTCCAATTTTAAAATGACGATGATGCTCATTTCTTAACGCATAATCGACGTGCCTATATTTCACACACGCGTATACTTGAAGCTTACGTTGAGAGCGAAACCGAAACCGAGCGCGACTCTCTGATGATTACTAATCACCGCTCTGCTCGCGACAAGGGCGTCATCGTCAAACGTCGCGTTATGATCTAGGGTAAGCGCAGAGTAACTCCTGCTTAAAAAAGTCCAAGTGATTGATGGCTATCGATCTCGAAACAATTCTTCAATGATACAGTCGTATACGCTATGTGAGAAACTGAGGAATATGTTTTATTTACCAGGTGATCCATGGCTAACTTCGGCTCAAGTAATGATACGTTGAAATAACGCAGGCGTCTTGACATCCGGTGTCCTCTCTTTCGGTCAAGCGGTTAGCAAGATGAAGTCTATATTGAAGCAATATTAACAATATATAACTTTACATAGCATCGCTTACTAATGCTACTGCGAACTATATCCCGTACTATGTAATGTAGATAGATAAAGCTGATGTGTACTTGTAGTATTGTACATCGCTAAGTTGGAGCCGAAGCTTCAAGGCTCCATGTGTCGGGGTCCAGCGATAGTCACACAATCCTGTCGCTTAGTCGGTCGCTTCAGAACTGCATATTCCCCATATCACTGTCTTCGTGTCTACTGTCTTGTTTTCCTTCGTCTTTGACCATAGGTAGGTGAACGGTCAGATTCGCTCACACCTTGATGCCCGGTGACCACTTGCCAAGCCTCTCGAAGCGAGACCCACTCCGGCCCCGATATCCCCGGATTTGAAGCCAAGGTAAGCTTCCTAGTCTCAATTGGTTCGGGTACATTCAGCCTGTTTGGGTGTAACTGGGCATGATCGTCATGAATCGAGCCACGTACCCGCACCTATCATGTATTCTAGTGGAGTTATCTTGTTTTCTGAGCCAGTCCGAAGCACGTGTTTGTGAGTGAGCACGTAGAGACGTATCACGATGCGGGCCTCGTCGGATGCGGGGCTTCAGCGGTTTCGTGGCGGAGGTCAAGATAAAGGTTCCGAGCATTCCTCAAGACTGAGAGTTCAATTCATTCTACATATCATTCAATCTCAGCGAAAAGATGGGAGACCACGTGAAACAGGAGTCCAAGAGTATCCCCCTTCAAGAGGATGAGTCTCGACCAGACTATATCAACGAGGCTGTCTTTAGGAGAAACACTCTCCCCACTCGATCTTACCATATTCCTGATACTTCGATTTCGCTGAACGGCACTTGGGACTTTGCAATTGCGCCCACAGCACTTGAGGCACCAGAGCCGACCGAGAAAGATATCACTTTCGGTCAGATCCAAGTCCCAGGCCACTGGCAATTGCAAGGTCACGGAAAGCCATGGTACACCAATGTCCAATTCCCCATTCCGGTCTGTCCGCCATATGTTCCCACCGAAAACCCCACGGGAACCTATCGTCGGCAGTTTCACGTTCCTACTGGATGGGGCTCGGATTCTCAACTCAGACTTCGTTTTGATGGCGTGGACAGCGCATATCATATCTGGGTCAACGGTACCCTTGTCGGTTATGCCCAAGGCTCAAGAAACCCCTCCGAATTTGATGTCTCGGCCTTTGTAAACCGCGAGGGAGACAATGAGCTCTTTGTGAGAGTTTACCAATGGTCCGATGCGACATACATCGAGGACCAGGACCAATGGTGGCTTTCCGGTACGTCATGCAATATTATAGCTGAAAGCAGAAACTGACATCCTGTAGGAATTTTCCGAGATGTCTACCTCATCTCATTCCCAGCTGCTCGCATTGAGGACTTTTTCGTCAAGCCAGATCTTGATAGCAGCTACAAGAATGCGACCGTAACTGCATCTGTCGATGTCTTTTCTGAGAAGGCTGCGATTCTCGAACTTACTCTCTCTGAGCTGGATAAGAACGGTGGAGCCGTGATCAGCTCCAGCAAAGTTTCTGTCGACGGAAAGACTAACAAGTTTGATCTCAACCTCGAAGTCGAAGACCCTAAGAAATGGACAGCCGAGACGCCATATCTCTACTCAGCTGAGCTGACCCTCAAGTCCGAAGACTCCGAGACTGTGCTGCACAAGGTTCAGCAGCGCATCGGATTCAGAAAGGTCGAGCTCAAGGAGGGCCTAATGACCGTCAACGGAAAGCGCATTCGCCTCAGAGGTGTCAACCGTCACGAACACCACCCACTACTCGGTCGCTCTGTGCCTCTTGAATTTGCCAAGAAGGACCTGCTTATTATGAAGAAGCACAACATCAACGCCCTTCGCTGTGCTCATCAACCTCATGACCCCAGGGTTCTCGATCTATGCGACGAGTATGGTCTGTGGGTCATGGCAGAAGCTGATCTCGAGTGCCACGGCTTTTACGACGCCGTTGCACGCCCCCTCGACATTCCCGAGTCCATGGATTATGGAGAGAGAAAGAAGCTTGCATTTGGCAAGGCCGCGGAGTTTACTTCCAACAACCCTAGCTGGAAGGCCGCTTACCTCGACCGCATCCAAGCCGTCCTAAACCGTGATAAGAACCACGCGAGTGTCATTATCTGGAGTTTCGGCAATGAAGCCTTCTATGGAGATAACCACAAGGCCATGTTCAAGTACGCTACGGATGCCGATCCATCAAGATTAATTCACTACGAGGGAGACGAGAAAGCCGAGACAACACACATGTACAGCTACATGTATCCTAGTGTTGATAAGTTGATCAAGTCCGCCCAGGAAGAAGGCGTAAAGGATGGCAAGTTTGAAAAGCCCATCGTTCTCTGCGAGTACGGCCACGCCATGGGCAATGGTCCAGGCTGGCTAGAGGACTACGAGCAGGCTTTCCGCGACTATCCTCGCCTTCAAGGTGGTTTCATCTGGGAGTGGGCCAACCACGGTCTCTGGAAGGAGGATGAGTCTGGTGCTGGGTACTATGCTTACGGAGGTGACTTTGGTGATACGCCAAATGACGGCACCTTTGTTATGGATGGCCTGTTGAACAGCGCGCATCAGCCTACGCCAGGACTGACAGAGTTCAAGAAGGTCATTCAGCCTGTTGGATTTTCCTTTGCCGATGGTGAGCTCAAGATTGAGAACCGACACGATTTTGCCGACTTGAACCACTTGACCGCATCTTTCAAGGTGGAGGCACTCGAAGAGAAGTAAGTTTCTTCACCTTTATTGGATAATAGTAGGGTTACTAACCGTAAAGCAGGTCGGCTTTGATCCAATCCGAGTCCTTCGATGTTCCTAGTATTCCAGCTGGAGAGACACGCTCCGTCTCTATTCCTGTTGACGCCAAGCGATACAACAAAGAAGGCGAGGTATACTTGACTGTATCCTTGACACTCAAGCACTCAACGGCCTGGGCTCCCGCTGGTCATGAGATTGCTTGGTACCAGAACCAGGTCCAAGCACCTAAACGTGATTCCAAGGAGGCAACTGTTGCAGCCAACACCATCTCTCTGAAGCTCTCTGTATCTGAGGAGCGTTCAACTGTTTCGGTTTCCGGAAAGAACTTCGAGTTCATTTTCGACCGAGCTCGCGGAGCTTTGAAGAGCTGGGTTTCAAACAACAAAGCACTGCTAAGCGCGGATCCAAAGACGCACGCTGCCATCATTCCTTCATTCTGGCGCCCCAAGACCGACAACGATGTCTCTTGGTCACTGCTATATTGGCAGAGATTCGGTGTTGATATTCTCGAATCTCAGCTGAGATCTTTCTCGGTCGACTCATCCAGCGCCGAAAAGGTTATTCTGAAATCTCACACATTCATCACTCCAGCTGTTCTGAACTGGGGCTGGGACTGCGAGATTGAATACACTGTGTATCTCACGGGAGCACTCGGTGTCAACGTCGCACGCCTGTCTCCTACCGGATCCTTCCCAGAGCACGTTCCTCGAATCGGACTTAACCTTTATGGTAGCAAGACACTGGAGCACGTCAACTGGCTCGGCCTTGGACCCGGAGAGAGTTATCCTGACAAGAAGGACTCACAGCGTGTAGGAATTTGGGATGTCGAGTCTATTTCTGAGCTCCAGACACCATACGACGTTCCCCAAGAGAACGGCAACAGAGAGGACACCCGATGGGTCTCGCTTAGGGACTCTAAGTCTCCAAGCATTGGACTGCGCGCAACTCGATTGGATGGAGCGCACTTTAGTTTCGCTGCCTCGAATCACAGAGACTCCACTATCCAGGACGCTAAGCATCCTCCTGACCTGAAGGAAGAAGATGCTGTGTTTGTTAAGCTGGATGCCAAGGTTGCGGGTGTGGGAACAGGTGCTTGTGGACCAGCGGTTCGGGAGGATCTCATGGTCAAGACGGAGGAGACGACTTTTGGCTTCTTGATACAGCCACTATAAGCTAGAATGATAGACTTGATAAGTTAATTACACGCAATGAGATGTTTTTCGATCGATTGCAGTTTTGAAAGACGAATGCGTTCCATCAACCGGGTATACATATTTATCTTGGGAAATATCCCTTCGACATAGATTAAGGTCACACATCTGAGGAACAAAGTTCCTCCATCTACAGCAAGGTATGATGCCGTTGTGCCAATCAAATTCTTGTTTAATTGGAGTGTCACATGAAATCACAGATAGAGGGCGATACTTAAGGTGCTATAATGATGGTAGAAAACTTCAATCTTGTATTGCAAAAGAAAACTCGCTACATAAACGCTACCAAGCATGAAACTATGATGATTCTGATCCGGCTTCAAATGCTCAGTATAACATGAATACTTTTCAACTCATCACCCCATTCATAACCATTATTATCATTCTCTTAATCCTCCTCAACCTCGACCAGCTCAGTGAGCATGGAATCAATGAAGCCACGCTGGTCCTCAAGGAACTTTCGCATGTTGGGAATATCGTACTTCTTCTTGGCCAAGGCAAGCTTGCGCTCGTACTTGGACCTGGCGCGAAGTCGCTCCTCGAGAATCTCAAGGCGGTACTCGGTGTATTGGTGGTAGAGCTGGTCGAGGTTGCTGATGCCTCGAACACCAGTGAGGACCGACTCGTCGCGGACGAAGGGAGACTTGGGTCGAAGGGAGGTGACCATGGTGATGCGCTCGCGGCCGCCGAGGGCCTTGAGAGCCTGGTGCTCGATGTATCGGCCCTGGAGAATAACAGCAGTTCCCTGCGAACATCAGTATACAATCATTCAATAGATGTGTAGCGTTTAACTTACAGTGCTAGGTCCGCGGACCTTAATGATCTCGCCGTTAGGCTTTCGAACAGCGGTCTCGCCACCAACCATTCCAGTGCAGTCGGACATCATGACGACACAGACGAAAGGGAAAGAGTCGTAGTGCCAAGCAACGGAAGAAAGTGTGTCGTTGTCAGCACCATCGACAGGCTTGGTAGCATCAACGCGTGCCTTGTCCTCACCGAAGGAGACTTCGGCGGCCTTCTCATCGCTAACAGAGATGTTGATGTTGGCGACGTCGAAGTCAAAAGCAGGAACAACCTCGACACCGGCAACCTGGGAGATCTTGGCGAGGGTCTCGGGAGAGTGCCAAGCGTCGTAGGTGAAGGGAGCCAGATCATGGCCCATGCCTCGGACCATGTTAGCGTTAAAAGTAGAGGCGTACTGGCAGTTCTCCAGGACAGGAGGGCTGAAGATCTCAGCGCGCATCTGCTTGATGGCTTCCTCGCTGAACAGGGGGAAAGGGTCGGAGCAGGCGTTGGGGGAGATGCCGTGGCCCTCAAGACCAATTTCCTTCATGGTGAGGATCTTGCTGGGAGCCTGGAAAGCCAGGTGCTTCTCGGAGTCCCATTGCTCACGGTTAGGAATCTTGGCTCCTTCGATGAGAGTTTGGGGGAGCTGCTTGGAAGGTCTGGTGGCACGCTTGGTGGCAGGGCCAACGACGTTGGGAGGGGGAGGGGAAGTAGAAGTAGGGATGAGAGCAGGCATCTTGTAAAATAGATAATCGAGGACTTGCTAAAGTTCTGATGTTTGATCTGATGAGGATGCGGTGCTATTGACTTGTGTTGTGATTTAGAATCTAGATAAGAGCGGATGGTAAATATTTATATCTTCACAAACCTACCCCAAATATTTTCCCCGCGTCCATCAAGATGGTGCCCCGGGAATTGATGAGTCGGCCAGGAATCCGAGCGATGGAGCATGGCAACATTCTGGAACCTCAAATTGAGTAACAAGTTTAGGTTTGGTGTTAGTCTCGGGAGTTTAGATGGTCACATGGCGTGGTCATTGATGAGGCTCCCGAACCCTGCCCCTTCTTTTCGGCCTTCTCCACGTTCTTAGCGCGCATTGGGGTAGGAAATAGTGTGTAGCCTCGGGTCACCCAGCCGAGTACGTACACGGTACATAGAAAATTTGAGAAGACGTTGCCATTTGGGGGAAGGCCATGCTTAGTTGGAGGCTTCAATTGGATGGAGATTCAAGTCCGCTGTCATGGGAATGTATTGACGAGATCACCATGTACTTGGTTGAAATAATAGATCGTGATGGGAATAGTTGACGTCGCATGGGGTGCACGTTGATGTATGCACTCTGTAATCAATGCACCATGCACCAAGGATTCGTTATCAATCAGATCGTGGCAAGGAATGGATGCACGCAAAGACAACGTGTTTCATTTAGCTATCGTAGAGGCTGCGTAGCGAATAGAGAAAGAATTATTGATGGCTTGATGGTAGTCCTTTGAAGTGAATGCGTGGTGCTGTCGTTAGTGAGTCGACGCTGCAGCGGTGGTAAATCATCTCAATCGGCGTCGTACGGAGATCATCTGATTAAAAATTTGTCTTCACAATAAGAACCTTTCGGATCATGATGCTGGGGTGGAGTGGAGATTGGAGATTAGGAGGGGCGAAATGGGATGGGTCGAGTTGGCCGGCACAGCTTGACACTCTGGTAGGTTGATAGTCATAGTCACAGTTCACAGTGATAGTGACAGGCATAGTTCACAGTTCTAATAACTCTGAGAGTCAACTGCCGTCCTGCGTTGACTTGGATTTCCACCCTTCGCTTTGTCCGATTTTCGTCCAAAACAGCCGAGATAACTCGCTCCTCATTTCTCTACATGATGATACCTCATTTTTCACAGTTCCGACCGTTTTGCGCCCGTGGTCGCAGAGTGACCGTTTTGCCCGGCGCATTCAGCGGTTCAAGGCCTCCACCGTTACGCTACATGGTACTCACAGTTTTCAACAATCATTTACCAACAATAAGTCAAGAAAAACCGAGAACGGCGTTGCCAACGTGATCGGCTCGTTTTCCGACGTTCTCGGGATCTTGCTTTTAGGTGTGGAGGGTTTCGGCTTGTCCTTGGGATGAGGCCGCGAGCCCACCATGATGCGGGTAACACAGCATGCACAGATGGAGTTTACAGCTCGGTATTGTTTTGATAGCGGCTTCATTCACAACTAATGTCTTCTTGTTCGTATTGGAATTCATTTCAAGATGCTGATGTCAGTCGAAATAACGGAATGTGTTAGAAATACCTATAGCGACAGGTTACGACGCTGATATCAGTGGAGCTACGTTGAATTGGCGCCCTGTTGACCCGACACAATTATGGTCCCGAACTTAGAATGCACATTGTGTTCGAACCGGTCCGGTCATTTCAGGTTTGCGAGAGCTTTCAACTCCGCAAACCATCCAAGTGCGGCCGATGCTGGAGAAGGATTCCAATCTGGCAATGAATCAATGATCATTAAACCAGTGAATGAAACTTATCAGATCTAAAACGAGCGGTATACTATACTATCGTCGTTGTCCATTTCAGACCGTTCCGGCTATTTTTGGCACAGTCTACGCCGTGGGGTTTATCTTAGAGATAGAAGCGAGATATCATAGTCTTTCCTCATCCCCACCGCCACCTCTTAACGAAAGGCTCACGAGACTTTCAATCAACCCCACCGCCACCATAGCTCATTTTGTTGACAAGACACTTGACTTTATGACTTGAATCTTTGCTCAAGGCAGTCGGCTCATTCGGCTTGTTGAGCCGAGTAAATCCAACGGCTTTGAACGTCGTGATCAAGTAGGATATCGCGATCAAGGGATCTCCCAATACACGCTTTCTGACCCGAAGCGCGATACCTAGATTAAGTCACTATTAAAGCGCATTCTAGTGTTATTCCTCGGAGTAGCCATATGTAGCAATCTGTCGCAGATCCCCGAGATTTTGAAGGCATGTATGAAGACTTTTCTTTGGGGCATCGGCCCCATTTTACCCTGGTTCCTCCATCGTCGCATTCGTCTGCTATCATACTACGTATGCAGTCAGCAATCCAATCGCTCTGGGAGCCAAGCTGCCAGCTCACCAAGTCTTCCAATATGTACCCATCGAGCGCGTCAATTTGACTTATTACCCGGTCTGACTGTATTGTGGCCAACCAATCGCTTATGCGATTTTTCGGGTGGAAATGCCAGCAGCGTCTCTTTTGCTTGTATTAGAGATCGGAGTTTCATCCGAATCATCATCGCTAACTTGGCCGAGTGGTTAAGGCGCTGTGTTTAGGTTCTCATCAGAAACCAAACCCGCAGTGGGAAACCGCGGAGGTTCGAACCCTCCAGTTAGCATTACAAGCGATTCTATCTTTTTGGTTGTCTTACAGAAAGTTAGTTGTTGTGTTAAGAAACCCATCGCTCTTTTGTTTTTGGATCCCTGTGCATGTCTTCACTGTTGGCTCGAGCTCTCAGCTAAATCTCCCTCTGAAATAGCAACAAACATGCAGACGTCGGCAATAAGTAATTCCGACTCAAATCAATTGGCTACCTCTGATTCAGAACCATAAACTTCTCACAAGAAACGAGATGTGACTTTCCACAACCCCCATGTTGCGCCAAAAAGTGCCGCCCAGGACAAAACCCCCTTTGCGATGAAAATCGCCTTGACAATTTGAAATGTCTTCTTCTCGTTCAATCGTGGAAAAGGCTCGTTCGGGACCTCCTTACCCAGAAATTTACAAAGAGGTTCCCAGCCATCCTCGGCCTTGAACTGAAGGACCTCTCTGTTCCGTTTCTTTGCCTCGGCCATCACATTTTCATTGTATTTCTCATATACCTCGGCAGTGAAAGGTGTGTCCGCTCCATACTGTGTCTTGCAGAGTTTTATCGCCTCCAAATTGAGCGTGTACCACATCCGATCCGTTTGCCACAGCAAACCAACCCATTTGAACCACGGGCTAAAGAAGAACCAAAAGCTGTCTATGGAACTCTTGGCCCAGACCTCTGCGTTTGGACGCTGATTCAGAACTATCTTCGCGTCGGGGTATGCATCCATCAGTTCGGGCGTGAAGTAGACAACAGGAAGGTCGCAGATGGAGCGATGTCCGTGGATGAGCTGGAGTACCAGCTTTGAGCGTACTACGTCGTCTGTTTCGCGCAATGCAGCAATGAATAGACGAAGACGTGATGGGTGAGGGAGAATCTCGGCCATGTGCAAGCATGGTCCGTAGTCGAGCTTCTCAAAAGCCGCTTGCAAGGATGATGTGGCAGCGCGAGGGAGACCAGCTCCAATAACGAGAAGAGGGACAGCCTCGGCATTTGGATCGCCAAGACCACGAGGATCAGTAATAAAGCGCACCATAACGACTGAAATGATTGATGATGGACAGCTGTATGATGACCTCGGGTTGAGTTGAATCAAGAGGAGCCATCAGGTGATTTATATAGTGGAACGTCAGGGGTCGTTTATTTTCATGGATCCCCGTCGCCAAGATAGCCAATGCTGACCGGAGAAGGCACAGCATGTTCCTCATGTAAGATTAATCCTAGTTTTGCTTGAAATACGCGTTTCTGTGGAGTGCTAGCGTCGCTGGATAATCCTACTATGGGCATGTTCGGGTCGCTAAGCCACATAAGGGACCAGCCGAGATCCCAGTTACCAAGTCAGCAGTGGCCAAACTCGGGCTGGCATAAGGGATGAAAATAGGCGAGTAATTGGTGGTCTTACGGTGCATGTTGGCGACCATGTTCCGGGTATTAAGCTAGACTACGTTGCCAAAAGCCAGGATCCTGCTTGCGGTCAACCCGTTTTCTGGCTGACGCAGGATCAATGAAAATATCCGCAGCCAGTAGATAACGGTTTATACTCAAGGAATCAACCCAGGCTTACTCCCAGACCTGTCCTCCATCCACTGCATTGTCGATTGTGAGCTCATAGGTTACTCTGCATAATGAACGATGGGAACCGGATGTTACTGAATGCAATCACACACATGTTAAACTCATCTTACCATAGACGCGTCATGGAAAGTGACATTAGTAACACACCCAGATTTAACCGTTCATTTAGGCGGCTCGTATTGCAACGCACCTAGAGTCCTTTTTGGCTCAATTACACAAATAATCTGTATCTCCTAACAGCCTGTAAGACTACTAAGTGAATAGGCAGACTAGCGACGCCAAACCAATCAGGTATTGCATACGTATATAGATTTTTTTCTCTCTCTATATCTATTAACTAGTACATATACCATTTGCACCTCATTGCATTCTCGGACAAATACAGCTCTATACATCACAGCTAAGTGTCATTCCCATCTAGACGAGATCACCTAGAAGTCTCATGTCAAAAGAAGAAAAACATGCAACAAACAGTATGCGGAGATTCCAATCTCCTGCCAGTCTTATATGGTTCGAGCGGGATATCAGAACTTCCTTGTCGTCGTTGTGAATAACTACTTTATTAGGTTGAGATCTTGACACCAACACGATTGACCGATGAATACCTGTCTTCATGACGTCAGATTGTCTTAATCTCAATCCGGCGGTAAGCAAAACACGACACGAATTTCTTGAGAGTGAAAACATACTATTTCATCCAAATAACAGGGGATACTTTTCGAGTCAAATCCGAAAACTCAAAGAAGCAAATTAGCATCACAAGTTGAGGATAAGAACGCAGAACCGATTAACAAAAGCGACCACATCTGAACGCGAATCCGCGGTGGTAGGCACGAGGGAACGTCGACGAAATTGTAACTACCGGAAAAGACGCTGAGAAAGAGGGCGTCAAGAAACCTTAAAGTATCTTTGAGCATTTCTTGCGCGTTGGCAACCGAGTAACGGGTTTTAACTAGGTGTTCTTTGACGACCAGCACAGCCACAGGGTCGTGATTACGATAGTTATCTGTCTCTAGAAAATATAGTCTCCTGTCTTTCTGTTGAACTTGAACAAACTTTGTGCAAAATGAGACACAGTTGGCAGAATGCCTACTATGTAATCGTTGTGTAGGCTTCAGATGTCGAGGACATTGATCCCAATAGTCGAGCATCCTCCAAGATGCTTAAACATATTTTTTATGTACTAGCGTATACCCTTTTCTTCGTCGCTAGCAGCAAAGCAGACGCTTGGAATGAAGCTTAGTAAGTTCACAGGATCATGAGCAGATCTGGAAGCTCAATGCCGACTTGGCAAAGCCTCGGAGCCTAGTGGCGTCTTCGTTTGGATCGTCAAACTACGCCATCTTCTGGCATATCAACGCTTGTTCAGAGGATTGAAACAATTATACAGAGGCTTCGGGATTTATTCAACCCGGAGATAAGTCTCTTGCTGCAAAGTCTACTGCTACGAGGAACGAGGCGAGTCATACACCCTCTTAAAATATCTTACTCGCGTCATTACTATACCGAAAACCTCTATTAACTGCGCTAAACATAACTGCAAACGTGATCTACAATATATAATTGAGATAAATCTATTTCTATGTTCTTTTTGGAAACTTCTAGTTGCTATCTTGATCTTAAGTAATTCATCCCATTTGTTGATAGTGCGAGGTGTATATCCCATGTCCAGATTTGGTGAGTTTTTCATACCCTATACGAGGGGCATCTCGACAACTCAAAGCAATTTATTATTAAAAACAAGGAACAATTCTGTTTTGACTTACGCGAGTCTAATAAAAAACCATATTCTTTCACATTTTTAAATCCTCATAAAGTTGTAAATACATGTTGGAATAACTCTACCCTAGACCGTGACAACAACCTGGAGAATGAGATATGGCGTATATGGTCCCGTATCTCTATTATATTTGCTGTTAGAAGTTTTCTTCACATAAGATTAATTCTTTTCTCTTATCATTTTAAATCATGGTTCATGAAGCGTTGGTGATCGACCTGATCGCCCCTTGATCCTCGATGACGACAATGACATCATCACGGGGGCATCCCTCTCGCAAAACATGTCACTTCGACACAGCTTTAGAAAGCCAGAATTGACATGATTCGCGTCAACCGCGTCAGAAAGCTACGACTGCAAACATTCTGCATCTCACTACTACAGCATCAAGAATTCTCTACGCACAATCCGCTTCAGCGAAGATCATCATCAGAGCCAGCCAAAATGAGTTGGATGGACAGTTGGAGCCGCCCTTCCAAGTCCCAAGCAACGCCAGTGCCTTTCTATCTACTGCCCGGCGGCGAGGCTACCCCTTACTGCCACTCATGCGGTAGAGTCATTAGCACTCGACGCACTACCGCTACAGCCAATACCAACACTCCTGTCAAGTATTGCTCGAGCCGATGCCGGACACAAAAGCCTGGAAAGCTAGACCGTGAGCTCGAGAAGGCCTTTGTAAAACTCCTCGTTGCAGATGAAGGCGCATCGACAGACGGAAAGAAGCCGATGAAGGGAGGAGGCTCTGGTAAACAAAAGAAGGGGAAGAATAGCAAGGGCGATAACCGAATTTTGGTAAAGTGCAGCGCTGCCGAGGAACTCGTCTTTGGACCCAACCGGACATCAATGGAAATAGCAGATGAAGAGGACCACAGCGACAATGAAACACCTCAAGCATCAGAACCTACCCAAGCCCCAGTGGAGCCACTATCCTCTGAAGAAGACATGGATCTTGCAGGAAATCTCAAGGACGAAAACAACATAGATGGCGACGTACTAGCTCGCTTGTCCGTCCGCAGCGGCACACGCATCCGACCACCGCAGTCGGTCTCTGAGGTCAACGGCAGCGTCGGCGGCGAAAAAGGCCGCGCAGAGAGGATTCACGAGACAGAAGCTATGCTCGAGAAGCGCAAGCAGGGGCAAAAGCGCGCCAAGGAGCGAGAGATGACCAAGTGCGCGGCGCGACGAGGCGTTGTCTTTGGGTTTGCTGTTAGCGAAGATGGTGAGAAGCGTCTTTGCGAGGCAGTCATGTCTGGAAAGGTCGTGGAGCCGAGTTTTGCCAAAGGGGATTGGTCGATAAGATGGAGAGAGTAAGGCCGATACTGTTAGGTTTGCCAAGGGCCAAGAATGGCTAGAGGCTTGAGATATCTGCTTCATTTAATTATGATCATGGCTGGACCCGAGAGAAGGGATAGTGGCTGATCGCTTACAGATATTAGAAATATTTATGACGCTATCCACATAGTTCACCACTTATCTCTGTAGTCGTGATCTAAATGCAGGGGCAGAGTAGCCCTGGATCGAACGTGGAAAGAATGCAGGCCAGCGTTGGCACTGGCATATCGGCGAATAAGATCAAGCTCCCGAGTCACGACCTCAAAGCCTCGAGCTTTGAAATCGCACTGATTAGGTATCAGGGCGATAGACGAGTGTCTGTATGCAGACATGGACCCCTGGTACGCATCCTGAGCTCCAAATTCCAATTGTTAAGCCAACCGCTATATGGCCCACACGGACGAGCGGAAGTGATGGGTCCTTATCGGTAGATTATCTGTAGTCTTGATTATGGGTCTGGGGTCGCTTGCGCTTGTGCCTGTCTTTGTGCGTGTGAAGATTTATCGATTGAATAGTTTCGCATTCATTTCCATCCCTATCTTCGATGCAGAAATGCAAAACTATTGTCTTAATCGCCTGCACTTTACCTCCTGACGAACTCGGGATTCGGGAACATTGTATGAGAGCACGTCACCAATTGAAATGAAAATGACAGCACCAGAAAGTCTAGAATCTTGCTTGATTCGATCCAGGGGTAGTGGAACGACATCCGGGTTCCCCAATCTTGGCTTGCAGGGTTCAGCTCTTCAGGTACTGGATGCAGAACGAGTCGCGATGGCTGCCACACAACGGATACCAACAACCTGGTATTTAGTTGAAGGCTCATCGATTCCTGGATGTCCACGACTGATCACATTATGCAATGTCAATCATGACCACGAGACAGGCACACGAAAGCACAGGAATGTTTCTGAAGAGGCTATGCATCATCCGGAATTGATGATATACTTTTCGCGGGGGAGGCGAGACAGAGGCACAATGGCGTACGTTAGCCGGGAATAATGGTTCCATGACTAAAGTCTAACATGGAAGAAACGGCCAAGATCCATAGATAAGGCTAGGCCCACCACCTGGTCCAATAAATCAATGACTGTCTGGGGTAAGGCGATTTAATTGCTGCCAAGCCTGATGCAGTAGGTGATAACCCAAGTGTCAGCCACTGGGCCCAGCGCATTTTACGCGTTGCAGCAAAGTATTGGGAACTAGCAGAGCGCTATGGGGAAGTGGCGCCACGATGGATGATAGGCGTCGTTTAGCAGAACAATGTCAGGATAGCTCAACCGCTCATAGGTGCCAGGTCGTTTCATATTCTCCCACTTACGTCGCTTGCTATCAGTGCAGTAACCAAGGATAGGGGATCATGAAATTTGACGGCAACTCTCCCGATTAATCGGGACCGAGACACGGCCCAGTTAGTCGCTTGGCCCCTGGTTACTGTACATGGACCGAGCTGAGCTGGCTGAGCTGAGGCCAGCTGTCGCTAAGGGTGGTTGAGTGATTTTCCAGCGGCTGAGGCGTTATTGACAACTGAGCTTCCTTTTCTAGAATGATTCTCATACCGAGTAATTAGAAAACTGATATTTTCTGCTTCCACCTGCTCGAACTGTCAATATGAGGCTGAACATGCGACTCGTAAGAGACAAAGCATTGACGACGCCCGTTTTCTTCTTGTGGAAGGTCTGCAATAACTGTACCACCACTAGTGTCTCAGTTCAAGGGCCCTAAGGCCCAAGAAAAAGACTCAGCTAAGGATGTCAAATGCGTGATCGATCAACCAACGACCAACAACAGGAATCAGAGCAACGACGTCACAAAATCGATAATCATCTCTCTCACGAGGGGAAAACTTCCCCTTCAGCGATAAATCACTCAGGAACATAGCAACGATCAGCCCTGTCAGTTACCCACCGGACCAAACCCGCCGGTCCACTTGGCCGCGCTAGGCATAGACCAGTGAGAGACTCTGACTAGCATTTCCACCAGCAGAACAGGGTTCATGGGTTCAGAGGAGCGAGTCATTCGAATGCTGAGTTCTGGAACAACGATGCCAAAGCCCAGCATTCATGGCGCCCCCCCCTTTACCCCAGAGCCTCAGAGTCTAGCAAGGAGTCGCTTCGCTCCCCGGATTAGACCACGATAAGGAACCATGCCTCAAGGATCATAGCATGACTTGGCCGAGGCCTTTCCCCGCGAGTCTAGCACCATGTCGCCACATGCAAAGCCAGGGACCAAGAGTCGTGTTCCCTTGCATTCAAATGCAGATCATTCCCAGCACCCGTGCTTTCTCTGTTTGGTGAGACTTTGGTTTCAGTCTGCACTTTGCTTCTTATTCCCTATCTCATCTAAAGTATAACGAGTCAATTGCGGCCCGCCGCAGCTTCACGCCCGCCATGAGCCTCAAGTCCGACATCATCAGCGCCGTGGTCATCACGTGGGTGTCGGCTTTGCTGGCGCTGATTGCACGCATCTTTGCTAGGCGCATGACAAAGGTGACCTGGTGGTATGATGATTACTTGTGTGTTGGTGCTTTTGTAAGTCTGATTGATCGACTCGTCTAGTAGTTAGGTTGCTGACACGATGTAGATCTTTGGCATCGGATATAATGTGGTTATGATATACTGTAACACACCCGTCTTCCAATTTACTGTCGATAGAGGCTAACTGCCTTCAGGGGCCGAGACATGGTACCTAGGCACAACGATTCCCGACACTGTCAGCAAGGCAGAATACGATAACATCAACCTGAACGCGAGACTGATGCAGTTCCTCATCTCGCTCACCTACTCGTACTCGATCGGCTTCTCTAAACTATCCATCCTGCTATTCTACTGGCGCATCTTCAAGCAGTCGGCCATCCGAATTCCGATCCAGGTTATGCTCGTTGTCAGCGTCGCCTGGCTTATACTACGCACGTTTATGGTCATCTTTCACTGCGTTCCCGTGCAAGCATACTGGGATAAGTCCATCGAGGGGGCTACCTGCAAGATCAACGACTCGCAATTTTTCTTCGGCACTTGCCTCACCCATTTCATTCTCGATGTTGTCATCCTGGCCTTACCAGTCATTGAAGTCTTCAAGCTTCGTCTTCGCCTGGGTCAGAAGATTGCCATCACTGCTCTCTTTGTCGTTGGTTTCGTGTAGGTTACTCGATGAATGATCGTCATCGGAGTTGAGCTAACGGCCACAGTGTCTGTCTTGCTTCGGTCTTTGTCATTATCACAGCCCTTCAGTACGACCCCCACTCTACACAGATGCCTCGCGATGTGGCCTCAAACGACATGTGGGGTTGCGTCGAGATCAACGTTGCTATCGTCTCTGGTAAGTACCCCTCCCGGATATTAGTTACAGGCTTGCATACTTACTTAGTTAGGATGTTTCCCTCTTCTACGACCAATCTTTACCAAGATTCTTCCCCAGAGATTCCTCAGCTCTGCTGGCAGCAGCCACCCCATCAGCCGAACCACACCTGGCATCCGGCTCACTACTATTAACCGCACCAACAAGGAGAAGGAAGAGGATGAGACCAGCTCAACACACCAACTGGCAGACCTAGAGCAAGGATTGCCTGGAGACTTCGAGATCATTGATGGCAAGGATGGCCCTCAGACATTCATTTCCAGTCGGACAACAGAGTCCCTTCACTCGAGGGAGCAAGACATGACGGGCATCTACGTCCGCAATGATGTGGTGATGGAGGTCGAAAACTCAGACCACACATACGCATTGAAGCGATAGAGTAACGAGAGCGATCTCATGTAATTTTGGTTTTTCTTATCTATACCCATATATATGTACAATAGTCATATCAGAGCGCCGTCGCCTCTTCAATATTTAGTAGAATATCTTACACAACCATCGCGCCTTTCATTTGTGACTATACCTAGAAATCAAGACAGCGTATAAAGTAGGAGGTTACTGTTAATTATGATTCATGATAGTCTGCCGGGCCAAATAAAAGGGATTGGCGTCCTGAGGTTATGCTTGGTCTTGCGTCTGGTCGACTATCTCGCTGATAGGTAATTATTTACAAGACAAGGGATCCTGATATTTATTTTGTATTTAGCGTCTATAGTTTACTACTGGAACTAAAGCCGGGTTTATGATTTAACCTTCTCTAAATCTAGAAATACATTGAATTCTATGGTAACCGTTACGATACCGCATCTCGGATTTACTAACTTCAGAGCTCACTCAAGCGATAGACGATTTGATATTGGACTGGGCTGCGAAGATGCTATAGGTGACTACCTCGTAGCGGCCTACAGTGAGAGATTTGTTCGATGAAATCGTTGTAGAGTCTTGTTATTGTGATGTTCCTCTCTTTCGTTAGTATTGACTTTATGATAACCACTCAGCGACTGACGAGGAGAAGAATAATCCCTGGAATGAGAATAAAGACACTTGAAACTGTTTGGAATATACATAAATATCTACAAGACTACATCATGCCCCTACAACTATCCGCGAAACGAGAGATCAAGTGTCTTTGGCATAGACTTAGAACCGGCTTGAAAGGGCAAGTATCGACTGGGTATAAACTGCACGTCGTGAGAGTAGAAAGTTAGGCTACCTTCTGTGAGCTTTGACCGCCCTACGGCGTACAGTACAGTTGTACTGAGGAATTTATTATCTGATATTGAGCGCAGGTAATAAATAAATCGTGATATTGGGTAGTGGTAACTATATGATGCATATAAATTTGACTTTACACCCGCTAGACATAGTGACGCTGGTTATCATATTAGAGAATGACCTATTAGCCACCTCCAATCTTAACTATATCCAAGTGCGAACAATTTCAAACGCCAGGCGCCTCGCAAAGTAGCCGTTGAGCCACTCTATACTGTCTCTGTTCCTCTAGTTTGAACGACTGTCTTTTTGACCACAATATTCCACCCCTGCTCGGCCTGGTGATCTTCACTCTTCTTTGCAAGATCCGACTGACTGTTGTTCCAGTCATCTACCCCCGCAACATAATCAGAAACCTCCGATCCACTGTCGCCCTTAACGCCAGCCTTGCCGGCTTCGTCCCCATGGTCGATAATAGTCGTGACTCCGATACGCTTTCCAGCATTGTCGTGAAGTTCAAAAGCATCACCACCCTTGATACCGTGGCTGCGGAGGTACCCTCCATTTGGATGATCACTGCCTGTTCTCTTCCATTGTCGGGCGGCCGAGGTTCCGTTTCCGTCCGCAGACGATCCGCCGCCGAAGAAACTTCGAAGAAGTGGTCGAAGAGTTGCCACCCCTGAAGCAGTGATGCCGAGACCAGTTTCAACAGTCGACCAGATTGCGACGTCCGACGTGGAATAGAGAAAGTCGTCGATGTCGGTCAAAGAATAGAGATACGGAAAACGGACAATCGTCGCGCTCGAAGCACTGGGGTCGAGATGTCAGCTCTTGTACACGAAATAAGAAACCGACTGAGAAAGGAAACATACATAGCACCGGCAGCCAAGATGAGTACAACCGAAATCTTCATCCTCATACTCATCTGCAACTTCCAGACAAGAAAGATCGGAAGGATACTATATGTCCAGTCGGTCACGCAGCTGATGGCCGAGTAGCAGTAGAAGGCATTTGAAACCACTGAGGCATCTAAGCAACTTCCTTTCGGAGGGTCATTGGTGTATCGAAGCCAAAACAGAGATGTAGGTCGACATTGTAGCACAAACAGCAGGAAAAAGAACAAGCTGTAAACTTCTGTGACCACGGTGACGGTCCAGATGATGATCTTATGTGTCTTGGTAACACAAATTCGTAACAAGAAGATTCCGATGCTGGCTTTGATAGCCATATTAGTCAAGACGTAAAGAGGCTCGCATGTCCACCACATCTATACCAATGTTAGATCAAAGAGCGTTGCCGTGCGGCGCATGTTTCTACCCACCTGCATTGCTACGGGGACATCATCGTGGGGGATATTCGCAAGATGCTGACCGGTGCCATATCGAACACCTGTAATTTCATAGGCGCAGAAGACGATGAAAAGAAACTTGCATGCGTTAACAAACCATCACGGAGTAAAGTGAGTTGTGCCGAGACATACCTGGGCAATGACGGCAAGCCAATCATCTGCCGCAAACGCTTTGATAACCCGACCACGGCAGTAGGCCCGAAGGATGGTCGCAACCGAAGATATAACCACAAACGTATAGGTGATGGCAGCAATTTGGTTGCCCCGGCTCTCGACCGCCATGGTGCTAGCGAACGTGGGTGGGTATAAGTGAAGAAGAAAAAATGGAAACAGGGAACAGAAACAAAGTCCAATTATTTAGAGCGAGGTTCGCCAGACTTTAAGGGCTGGCAAAGCTAGGTGGCTGTCAATCGCCACAGTGGACGACTTGATGTGTGGAGAGGAGGACACGGACTCCAAGTTCATCCCAATTCAACTCGGCATTGAAGATCTTCTGACTGAGCGCTCGAACCTCGAACCAAAAATCGCGAGTCAGTTCCGTTAGTGTTCCGGAAATTTCAACCAATCTGTCATGTGGAATGGCGCTTTGACAGGCATCTGGCTCGGCACTACGAAGGGCTAACTCAAACAAGACTGAGATGACTGTAAATGCGACCAATTGAATCTTTACATCTGACAAATACGGATATTGTTGTTCGGCCAAGCACTAAAGACGTCGTCGTGTCGTAAAACCCTCCAGTACAAGTGCGTCCTTTGAGGTCGACCATCGCCGCTGGGCCTTACTCAAAGAGCATTCCTTGGGAAGATCTCGACGCACTTGATCTACCTCTAGCGCTAGTCCAGACGTCCGATTCAGTGAGTGGTTTCGGCTAGAACAAAGTAAGTCAGCCAGCTGCTTTTTGTTCACCTAATAAGGGAAGGTCGTGGCGACGCTTGGGCGTTTGCCAGCAAAGCAAAACTTTGTATGTGTGAAATTCTCATCTAGCTAACCTCATCTCAGCATCATCCCCGCGCCCCACCATGAGGGAGAGGAACTTGATCTTTTTACAACCGCAGTAGCGGAGTTTTGAAACAAAGCCCCCGGATGAGACAACAAGACGCACAGCAAGACCAGCGTTGATGCAACAGCAGCGATCAGATAAGACATATTTCGGAGACTTTTTCTTCAACATCACCAAGGACAGGTGTCCCGCGGATCGGGCCGACTAATGGCAAATCCTCCCGGGTCATTACCAAAACTGACACCTTCAGGACTACTGACTAGAACCTGACTCAGATCATCGGGCAATTTTGGGATGGAGACCTGCACGGACGAAGCTAACCGTAAGAGTCGCTATACTAAAGATGTATAGTCATCAAGCGAAGGTTTGATCGTCCGGGGAGAATGAGGGTCATAGCACTCATCTACCGGGACAAGGCCCGTTTTTGGATATGATGTGCTCTCCCGCACGCGCAGGGCACAGCAGCTAATGCAAGATTCCAGGGTTTGAAACGGTCATGTCCAGCAGTAGACAGTAGGGAAGAATTCGCTAATATATTTATCAAATCTGAAGCTACTTGGGCTGAGTGAACTAGTCGATTCTTGTCGCTTCCTGAGCTTGCCCCGAGGATGCTGAGGGTACTGCAACAATGTTTCGCTAACTCCCGCTCTCACTTATCTAACGCTGTTCAATTGAATTTGGAGAATAGAAGTGCCTTGGACAGTCCGTTGTTTGAATTGTCCTGTTTAGCAGTTTACTCAATGCCTAGCAACCCGAATTCAAGTCCATGTCCTGCAATCATCCATTTCCTGAATCTTCAACCAAACGACTAAGATCGGATTTGGGAGTATGGGGACCGGCTTGGGTTTGCGGAACGTTTTCGGAAGGAGATGAACCGTCTTGAATGACACCCCTTCTCTTCAGGATCTGCTCGACGGTGGGCGGATGGTTGGTGAGTGTAGCGATAACATAGTGACCATCAACCTCACGCAACTTGACATGCGCAGGCCCATAGAAATCTTGCAGCGTTCGTTGTAGTCGACTGAGAGACACAACATCTTTACAGGGAATCCAGGTGTCAAACGAGGCGGATGAAATTGTTGACCGCGACATTTTGTTACTTTGCGCTTGGGTTATCCAATTTCAAGATGTGTGGCCAAAAGGGTTGGATCAAATATCGAAGCAAAGGGATGTCGCAAAGAATGAAAGCTAATGTAAGCTCAGGTGACCCGACTTGAGAGTTAAAGGTATGGTTTATATGCTTTTCGAAGTCTTGATAAAGGCTTAATGCATACAGTGATGAACCTCCCACAGGGCTCGACCCCTTATCATCATTGCTATGATTGGATTGTAGGCAGTCACCAAGTCACGCTTATTTTACCTTCATACACTCGATGCTGAGTGACCTCACTGAATCACGTGTTGATGCTCTTGCGTGGAAGTACTAAGCCTTCTACTGCAATCACGAGACCTCTTTATCACCTTCCACTCAGATTCTTTCTCCTTGGTGGATCGCACCTGCACAAGTCATGGGTAGTAAAACACTCAAGTACTCAGGTGCCTACCTTTCATCTCGTGATGCGCATCCAACACTCTTCTTGACATCATCCATTACGCATTCTTCAAGCTCATCAGTACCGACATCACTTCTTCACCCATCTCATTATCAACAGTGTCACAAACATCGTCACACCATGTCTCACGATCCGCAAAACCCTGCTACCGTCGATGGCCCGGTTCCCAATGAAACGACCGAAGCGGCCGAAGCACCTGCCATCGTATTCAACTACCAGGAGTACCGGGCTCAGAAGAGGTTGAATAACATCAGAGTACTGGTCAAGTATGACCCAAACATGGTCGTCAATCGCCTGGTGACCAGCCGAGAGCAACAGAAGGATGAGCATGATAGATCAACATTAGTCGTTCGGATCCGAACGGACGGTGCTTCCTGGAAGGTCATTTTCGGCAAAGACTCAAAGTAGAATTCTGAAGGGGAAATCGATGAAGAGGAAGAAAGGAGTGTGGAATTCCATCGGGCCGCGACATACGCAGCCTTAGACGAAGCAATCGAGACCATCAAGAGTTACCATGCCCTTTTCCCGCTGGTGACGAAGGTGTACGTTAAGACAAAGCTCAGATATCTTGTCTCGTGGATGGCCAAATACGACAAGACCCAGGAGCTAAGGTACGCGGCCTGGCAAATGCCGAATTGGTCCGAGGATGCGATCCTCAAACGGTTCTACGATAAAGCCAGGGCCTTGAGACAGATCGATCTGCATATCGTGTTTTGGGACCAACAATGAGCTGTCGATGTTTAATTAGGCGAGGCTTAGGGAAAGGCTCAGAATGACTTTATGAATTATGAAAATAGGGTCCTATTCAGATACTCCAATACTAGGCTTGTTTCTTCTAAGCTGACCACTAAGCTTATGACATTGTTCCATGGCACTGCGGAATGAATGCGTTCTCCCATCACCAAACCCAACTCTGCGGCTGAAAGCAAGCAAAGCCAGGTGGCTGTCAAAAATAGCGAGGAAAGCGCCACGATGCAAGGGTTCTCGTGTTCACAAGGCGTTCTCAGGCTCAAACGTCGGTATTTGTGCCTTGTCAATGTGAGACTAACGCTTCAGCTGAATGCGTGGACCGGTCCAGACTCGGCCCATTTAAGCAATGTGAGGAGGCATACTTGATATTGATCTGTCCCCTCAAGAGTAATTGTCTTTGGCATAAATTTATATTCAAGTGTGAAAAATACAGTGAAGACTATCTAGAGAGTCAAAGTGATCACCAGTTCGTTGCGCGCCACGAGATCAAGATGGCCAGCAATCCGCCTTACCAGACCTACCAGCCGGCTCCTCCAGGACAACCAAGCAACCAGGTGCCGCAATCGCCTCAAGTTCAATACCATCCCCAGCAATACCCTGCTCCTCCAGGTCAAAATCCACCTCCGGGTCAACAGCCCAGTTACCAGGCACCTACCTATGGATATGGAGGTCCTCCGACGGTGCCAGCTCAGCAACAGCCGCAGCAACAACAACAACAACAGCCTGCTGCTTCTGCCCAGTTCGCGCCTCCACCATCAGCACAAGCTGCGCTGCAATCGTCTGCCCAATCTCTTTACAAGACTGGAAAGGGCTTGCTTGGAAATCTTGCCAGCAGCATCAAGTCAAAGTACCCTGCTGCTCCAAACACTCCCACTAATACGACCTCATACACGGGCACCCCACCAAAACCAAATTACAATCCTTCTCAGCATCCTACGCAGTCGCCATTGAGCCCTTCTCAATTGTCTCATGTTCCCTCATTTCCACAGGGCTATGGGCAGTCCACCTACCTTCATCACCAACCAGCAACACCAGCACAGCACACCATTTCCCCTACCAATGCAGGCTACCCTCCAGCTCCATATCAAACGATACAGATAGCATCGCCTGGCTACTCTCCAGGTGTTCACGGTCAACCGCCACAGCCTGGATATGACATCTCCCAGTCACCTTACCAGCAGTTGCAGTCGCCCCAAGAAACCGGCTTGACAAGCCCTCCAGGCGCTACCCCTCAACTGCCAGTGCAGTCACCACCGGTAGCCGCTTCACCATATCCTCAGCCTCAGTTGCACCACCAACAATCTAACCTTTACCAGCCGACACATCCACCACATTTATCTCAATCGCTTTCGCATGCCGCAGCTCATGTCGGCTCGCCCGGCCACGGAAAGAGTCCTCCCCATGTGCTCCCACCACAGCAGCATTACCAGAGCCCTTTTCCTCAACAGCATCAACAGCCGCCGTACCAGCAACAGACCGGCTTGGGCAATCCATATGGTCAACAAATCTCATCGCCGGCTTCTCAACCTTTCGCGCAACCAGCAGCTCATGTCGCCTTGCCCATTTATGCCCCCCTGGAGTTACACCAACAACTTGCGCACCAGCAGACTGGCTTGACGAGTCCATATGAGCCGACAACCTCGTCGCCAGTGCCGCAACCAACAACTCATCCCGCTGGCTCGCCTGGCTACGTGCAAAGCCCTGCTCAAGCGCTTTCACCCCAGCAACACCACCAAAGCGCCGTTCCTCCGCCCCATCCTCAACCACTGTACAACCAGCCGCCTGCTCTCGTCAACCCCCACGAGCCCGTGACACAAGCAATTCCATCGCCTCCATTACCTCAGCCAACGCCGCATTCAGCAGCTTACAACGATTCAGCCAGCCACGCGCAAAGCCCTCCTCCGGCACCTCCACAGCAACAACACTACAGTCCTGTTCTGCAGCAGCCAGCAAGCCCAACTCCCGTGCCTCAAAGTTCGAGTGCGATTCAGCCAGGAGCTCCTATATCTGATGGACAGTACTATCCTTTCTCGCAGGAGCAGACATCCCAGTCTGTGGGCGCGCCAGTAGTTCAGCAACTTTCTCCAACGCCGAGTTGGAACCACAATCCACCCCCGCCAGGTCATGAGTACCAGGCACATGCGATGAATTCTGGGCCAACTCCGGCAGGAAATCAGTTCCAGGCTTACAGCCCGCCCGCTAATCAATACGATCCCCAGGCACAATATACGCAGCCTCTTCTTCAGCCGACTGCAAGTGCGGCTGGTCACCAATATCATCCTCTGCCGCCGCCTCCTCCACCTCAAGGAGGCCATTCAAACACTATTCCTCCTTCCCAGGCGCCAGCCAGTCCTCCAGCAGTGGCAGTAGGGCAGAACTTCCAACCCTACCAACCGTCGCCTCAACAATCAATACACTATCAGCCAGGAGCGAGTGCGGATAATAATGCTCCCAGCCAGCAGGCATCCAACGACTATCACCAAGACCTCCTTGTGTCTTTATCGGCACAAATGAACAACCTCAATGTTCAGAATGGCGACCAATGTCCAGCAGCACCAGGTAGTGGACCCCCAGTCAAACAAGACGGACCACGGGGACCGCCGCTGTGCCATGCCAGCGGATCCCCTTGTGACACTCTTCCCTATTGTCCAGAGGACAGGAGCGTGAGATATTCTCTCGATTGGTATCGCTGTACAGATGTGCCAAAATACCTGATTTGCACTCGATGCTATGCTGATCACGTGGCAACCACCCATCTTGCTGGCCATTTCGAACGCTTCAATCAGCCAGACGGCACAGAATCAACATGCGGCTTCTGGCCTCCTCGCGCCAGGGAGATTCTTTGGCCTCGAGCGCTTCAAACAAACGACATAAGCCCCCTTCGCACATTTATGGAGAAGAGTCTGAGTGTCCCAGTCTGCAAAGGACGAGTCTGGAGTACCGGCGTTGATGCAGTCAAATGGTACGGCATGGCCAACAATGAGATAGACGGTTTTATATCATGCGAGGCCTGCTACGAAGATCGCATTATGGGCACCGCCTTCGAGTCTCGGTTCTCACCTTACCGACCGCAAGGCCAGGACGAAAAGTGGATGTGCGACTTGTGCATTCCCTACCTCACGACCGCTGCCGGCAAGATGTCCAAGCAAAACGACTGGGTCGGGTTCGTAGAAGCTGCAAAGATACGCATCCATCTCCCAGCATGCGAAGGCAAAGAGGTAGAGCCCAACAATGGCCAATGGTTTATTTTACGTCGCAAGATCAAGGACATGGTCATTTGTGAAGCCTGCTACCTGGATAAGCTCGCTTTGACAACATTCGGCCATGAATTTGAGCGTCATCAGCAAGTACAGGGTTTTGATGCCTATATGGAGACACTCGGACAGAGATGGAAATGTGATTTGACTGATACAGCTGTCAACATGAGCATTGCTCTAGAGGCAGCAATTTATCGTCGAGACTTTGACGTCTTTTGGAACGCGGCGAACTCTATAACTACCCTTGTTCCCTGTACTGCCAATGGTATTATTCGTGGCAATTGGTGGACCGTCGCAGGTGGCTGTCCCGACGTGAGCGTCTGCGAAGCATGCTACAAGGGAATATTAGAGACTTCTGGTCTTGAGAAGTTCTTTGAGCCTGCTCAGCGCGATGCCACTATCGATATCGTCTGTACCTTCTGCCCCGCCAGTCCTCGATGGGGCACCTTCATAACCAAGTTCGCTGAAGCACTCGACAAGGGCGTCTTTGGTTACTACACCGACTACGTCAAGAAATGGGCTGGAGTGCCTACATGTCCTGGAATCAAAGACAAGGCCAAGAGTAAATGGTGGGGGTACCCAGAAGCTCTGGCCTGTCAGGATTGTTACCTTAACTTTGTGGCCGATACATCGCTGGGCCAGTCCGTTCCCGTTGTGGGCATTTACGACGAGCGGTCTTTGATATGTCAACTTTGGTCGCCCAGGATGCGCAACATGTGGATCGCAGCCTGCGCCGCTGGACCTCCAGGATCACCAGAATCACAAATGGCGTTGGACGAGTTCCGTGTTTTTGGAAGCCGACGTGTTCAGGTCTACAACGCAACGATTCCCCACATTGAGATGATCGAGATGGCGATGATGATGAAGAGGCAGCAGGCTATGCAGCAGGGCCAGTTGAGCCTAATGTATCAGGGTATGAATGGTACGGCTTCGTTGATGGGCACGACGGATGGAAACTGGCATGGTAATAGTTCTATTGGATACTATGAGACTGAACATGGAGTCACGGCTGCGAATATGATGAACAACATGCATTCTGGGTTGGCGGATGCGAATAAGATGAGCGATTGGATGCAGATTGCACAGTTGAAGACTGCATGGATGGAGGTGGAATAGTATATGTCTCTTCACATAGTGCTCGATTGAAAAGTCTGGTCAATGAGTGGTGTCACATAATCGATTCAGCGACGTGAAGGGCCTATTGTCCTTTTCAGCATCAACGAAGTGAGCCTGGAATCTTTCGTTTTTTGGTTACTAATTAATATCAAAGAGAGGCGCGGGTGTTTGTATATCTAACTTCCCTCTGTTGTCCCAGAATTGCTATTGGGATTCTACTCTTTCTCAGCCCCATACACTTCGAAGCACCTATCGCAACAGCGCCAGAGACTCAAGCAATAAGCAGAGGACGTAATCTCATGCCTTTTTCTCGCTCTCTTTCTTTTCCAGATGTTTTTCATGTCCCCGAACGGCCAACAAAACCAAACGCCAGAACCAAAGCCACCTCCCTCAAGCTCGCACAGGCAAAGAAACCTGGAGATATCCAACTCCGCTCTCCATGGTATATGCCGGCGCAATGACCTTCTTCAACAGTGCTATCGCTTCATTTCCTCCCCGTCCATCAGAAGTCCTCTCATCCTCCCAGTACTGATAAAGCTGCCACCACCAGCAGTGCGTTACGCCATCAAGACCCTTGTATCCAGCAACTCCATCTAGACCTACACGCTTCGCCCAGGGTTTGTCGACAATGTAGTGAAGACAGATGACTTCCTCGTCACGCCAAATGTTCGGATGCCAGTACCGCATCGTCTTAATGGCGTTGTACTGCCATCCTAGCGCGAACCACTTGCCCTCAAAAAAGAAAGCCAGGAAGTCCTGGTCGGGAAACATGAAGGTCGAGAGTAGAGGGGTGGTGTTGAAGACATTGAGCATCTTATCCCACAGACCCTGTGATGGATGAAAGATGAACATGCCGCCGTTGAGAAGCTTGTGCGGTTCAGGAGAGGTAGCAGTGGGTTGTATTGGTTCCTCAAGCGCCGTGGGATGAGATAATGGTGTGTATGCGCAATTCTCGGCTTTCCAGTCCTCAGGCGCCCAGGAATCCGAATCGAGGTTACACACGCAGACGTGGTTTGCGGCGATCCAATCATCCGGAAGATGCGTCTCAACTTTGAACACGCTGTCCATGTTATCCAGTACTGCCATGTCAGCGTCGAGGTAGCAGACAGCGTCGTACTCGAAGAGCTCGAAGACGCGCAGCTTGGTCCACGTATCAGCGAAGCGCTCGGCAATGAGCGTCATCTTGATGCCCTCCGGCGGGAGGAGATGGTTGCATTCGCGCAGTATCATATTGCATTTGGGCGCTTCCAATTCGAGCACCCTCTTGGCATCCTTGGGGAGATTCGGCGTGTACAGCACGACGAGGGGGTATTGAGAGCCATTGCGCTTAAGGGTGTAGGCAAGAATGATCACCCCTGGTAGATACGAATCGCGGGTGATGAGGGTTGCATAGGCATTGTGCCTGGTTTGAGTGTCGTTGTTAGCCATATTCGTCGCGACGTGCAGCAGTGTGGGTGGTGATATGTCAGACCGGGTCGATGATGAGTAACGTTTTATATCGCGGTAAGACCTGTTTTTCCGGAAGAAAAGGGCGGAAGTTGCGGAACAATTGAGGGGTCTGGTTGAGTTCGTGCACGTCATGACCTAAATATGTGAGAATGAAGTCATTATTCATGTGCTTATCCCTTACATACGTACCTGGTCATTCGCGCCAGATATTCACCATCTGTGAAAGTGATTCTTTTCTAATTGAAAAAAGAAAATACAGTGTCGTGGCTGGGTCAGAAGACGTGATCAAATGCATGCAGACGTGCTGTATCACGTAGAGAGATACGTGGGAGGCCATCAGTGAGCAGCTGTAGCCTCTGCATAAGCTCCAGGGAGTCGGCCCTGTTTAGTGTGACCGGATCAACTGGTACATCTTCAGGGCAAAATCTTGTATGGTGCAGCTCAATGATCACATCACCGTTGATAGAGATCATTGATGGAACATTCACGGCTCAAATGACGCATTGAACATGTTTGACTAAGAAATTAAGCACTCGT
The DNA here is from genome assembly GCA_013266185.1 of Fusarium sarcochroum. Classification (NCBI taxonomy): domain Eukaryota; kingdom Fungi; phylum Ascomycota; class Sordariomycetes; order Hypocreales; family Nectriaceae; genus Fusarium; species Fusarium sarcochroum. The sequence goes on from JABEXW010000177.1 coordinate 173,578, forward strand.
TTATCGCTCCGACTCAAGTGATGTGCGATCTCACACATGGGCACAGACCAGCTCCAGATCGTCGGGAACTAAACGGTGAGATCTTGGTGCAACCCCATGGGTCATAGTTATGCGACATCTGTTCGTTATTCGCCAAAGCTCTACTTTTTCTCGCACAGACACGTTGCATCTTGAAACTTAGTAGTTATCCACAGCTTGCACAATTGCACCTGCAGCGCCTTGGTCCAGATCATCCAACGCCTTGACATCCTTGTCTTCGAGATCAAATCCATAAACATCCGCATTGGCCCTGATGCGCTCTGGGGTATCGCTCTTAGGTAGAGGGACCCAGTTCTTCTGGAGACAATAGCGAACCAACACCTGGTTTGGTGTAGCTCCGTACTTCTTAGCGATGCTCGTGAGAGTCTTGTCGTCGGCTTTTTGGTTCCGCACAAGAGGAGCATAGGCCTCCACCAAGATCTTGTTCTTTTCACAATACTCGACAGCTTCTCTCTGCTGTGACCAAGGATGCAACTGGTGGATCTGTTAGCATTTTTCTCTTGCACATCTTTGTAGCTACTTGCCTCAATTTGTTCCACGTGCGGAGGCCACACTTTGGCAAACTCCTTGAGCCCATCAATGTGCTTGATACCAAAGTTGCTCACTCCAATGCTCTTGGCCTTACCCTCCTCGTACAACCTCTCTAGAGCTTGCCACATCTCCTTTCTCTTGGCTGCGCCAGGGTTGGGGCTGTGAATGAGGAATAGATCGACATAACCGCTCTCAGGATCAAGCTTCTTGATGCTCTCTACGCATTTCGCGTAGCTCAAGTCGACAGAGCCGGCAGCCTCAAGAATCTTGGTAGTGAGGAAGACATCCTTGCGAGGCACGCCTGATTGCTGCACTGCTTGTCCAACCTCAGCCTCGTTGCCGTAGAATTGCGCGGTGTCGATGTGGCGATACCCAGCTTTTAGAGCTGTGAGGCATGAATTGACGCAGACTTCGGGCGGCGACAGGTAGACGCCAAAGCCGAGTTGGGGGATTTCGATAGCGTTGGCCAGAGGTAGTGTATCCGTCTGTGAGCGTTCCATGGTTCTTGAGGTAGGGTGAAGTGAGCACTAATTAAAGACGTGAGATAAAGTTATGGTGTTGAGAATGGCAATGGAGGTAAATTACGGCAAAGAGGGGTATTACTCCAAAAGCAGATTGTGTCACTTTTCCGTGTTGTTGTTTTTTCCTGCAGCGCGTAAAGATCCAGTCATAATGAAGTCTGTTGAGTCGATGACGTTTCAATGCTCCTCTTTTTATCTCTTTTGTCTCACGGGCAGAATCAATGATCTCATGAGTGCAGAAACCCACAACAAACGTTGAGTGAGGGGTCATCAAGTGTCAGTATAGGCCTCATGATATAGACAAATGTCAACCGTTTTGTCATCAATTCCCGACTCGATCAATCTATAATGTCGTCCGTTGATCCGAATTACTTTGCATGCACGCTTGGAGAGGCTGCAAGGCTAAAGCGGCAGGCTGCCAGTTCAGCAAAGTCATGGAAGACGGTGTTGGAATTGATCGATCAGCAAGCTCGAGATATTCCTCGATCGCCTGCTGTTGGTTTTGCGACTTTCAATCACGAAGATACCAGTCAAGGTTGTGAGAATTGGTGAAATTGCAGTCAATCCGCTAATTTGAATAGCGCCCCGTTACCTCCTCTCATTCCAAGACCTCTCAGAACTATCCAAAAATGCCGCTCTAATACTATCGGGGAAGCTGCCTGAGTCCAAGACAGCGTCTTCCTTGACAATTGGACTTTTGGCCGCCAGTAGCATCGATTTTGTCCTAACATGGCTCGGTCTTATGCGTCTGGGATATACCGTGTTGCTTCTCGCGTAAGTCATTATATAGCCGAGTTCCTCATTCTAGAGAGTCTAACAGATTTACAGGCCTCAATTAGAACCCCCAGCAATCCAACATCTTTGCAAAACTCTGCAGATCAACGAGGTTCTCGTCGATGAGACTTACAAGCACAGAGCTGAGGGCGTGCAAAATGGCATTGAGATTATCAGGGTTCCTTCGTATGAACATGCTTCACCAACAGGAGCTCCCCAATCGAATTGCAAGATCTCAGAGACAGCCTACGTCTGTCACACGTCAGGCACATCTTCAGGACTCCCCAAGCCCATCCCTCAGACTCAGTTTGGTGTCATGGGTGTACTCTACAGCTTCCCTGGATCGAATAAGCCTGCCACTTTCTCGACTACGCCTCTCTACCACGGAGGTTTCCCAGACTGTCTTAGGGCTTGGACGAGCGGTGCTGCGATATGGTTCTTCCCTGAAGGGCACGCGCCAATCACGGGAGCTAACATTCTAAAAGCACTCCAGTTCGCCCGTGCACAGAGCCAAGCCCCTGTTAAGTACTTCTCATCGGTTCCTTATGTCCTCCAGATGCTCTCTGGGGAAGATAAGGGCCTTGAGATCCTTCAAACAATGGACATGGTCGGTGTTGGCGGCGCTGCTCTCCCTCCTGCGATAGGCGACAGACTGGTCAAAGCAGATGTGAATCTTCTATCACGGATGGGGAGTGCAGAATGTGGATTTCTCATGTCTTCACACAGAGATTACCCGAAAGATAAGGAATGGCAATTTCTTCGGGCCATCGACGACCCAAAGCTGCTTGAATTTGAACCTCGCGACAATGGCCTATCCGAGCTTGTGGTAAAGCCCGACTGGCCTTTTCTCATCAAGACGAATCGTGAAGATAGTTCATACGCTACCTCCGACCTCTTTGAGCCGCACGCGACGATTGCAAACGCATGGCGTTATCACAGCAGGGCCGACGCACAGATCACGCTTGCCAACGGGAAGAAATTTGACCCGTCGCCTATTGAAGGAAGCATATTGACTTCGTCGAGGCTGCTCCAAGATGTGCTCATTTTTGGCGGTGGTAGAGACTACGCAGGCGCTCTCTTATTCCCTAGTTCCAGTCAGACCAGTGCCGAAGAGGTACTGGACGCTGTGTGGCCTCACATTGAGCGAATGAATGCTGAGAGTCAGGGTCATACTCGGATCACTAAGGCGATGGTGGTTGTCGTCCCGGCGAAAGATGGAGAGAAGCCATTAGAGAAAAGCAGTAAAGGCACAATCCTTCGTCGACAATCTGAAGAAAGATACGCGGCCGAGATTAAGGGAGCCTATGGTAGCAAGAGTTCATACAAGGATATACCCGATGAGCAACTTGCAGAAGTAATAGCTGATTGCTTCCATCAAGTCCTTGGACGGCACGTCGAGCCAGACCAGGATTTATACCGTCAGGGCGTGGACTCTATCGCCTGCATCCAAATACGAAAGCTACTGGAACAAGATTGTCTTCCTCGCCAGAACGAACAGCTTCCCTTGAATGTCGTATACGATCAGGGCACCGTCGATGGCCTTGTCGAATATTTAAGGCGAGTGCGGAAAGGCGGCAATCAGCAGAACGGCGATAGTGGAGATGCAGAGCTTAAGTCCATGCGTCTTCTTGCTGAGAAATACAGTGATTTTCAGGGTGTGAATCGCGCTTCTCGCGTCCAGCAGGGCAAAAGTGTCGTGCTCACCGGAGCCACTGGGTTCTTGGGAGCGCATATCCTTGATCTTCTTCGGCAAGATTCCAAGGTCGACAAGGTGTATTGTCTACTGAGAGCCGATAGCCCATCTGCTGCCCATGCGAGGGTCTCTCAAGCGCTCAGCCAGCGTGGCATGCAAGGTCTCGAGCAATTTGACAAGTCTCGGCAGCATCAGAACAATGTCATTTGTCTTCCATGCAAGCTTACCGATGATGGTCTTGGACTCTCAGAGGAGGACCGACAAAACATCTTGGATAACGTCGCCACAGTTATTCATTCAGCTTGGGCCGTCAATTTTAGTCTTCGGCTTAACTCTTTCGAGGATCAGATCATCAGCACCCGTAATCTAACAGACCTCGCAGCTGAGTCCGGCGCGCGCTTCATCTTTGTCAGCTCAATCGCTGCGGTCAGCGACTCGACTGCTCGACCAATCCCGGAGAAGTTGTCCCATGACCCTAGTGAAGCTTCACCACTGGGTTACTCGCGTTCAAAGTGGGTGGCAGAACGAGTTTGCGACGCTGCAAATGAGAAACTCACGAGCACACATGCAGCGGATCCTTTTGCCACGATTGTTCGTGTCGGACAACTTTGCAGCAACGATTTGGGAGTTTGGAACGCTACTGAGGCGTATCCGTTGTTGTTGTCGACGGCAAAGGTTGCTGGGTGCTTGCCCGCCATTCAAAATGAAGCACTCAACTGGCTCCCGGTGGAGCAAGCTGCGCGAGCTGTCATCGAGGTGGCCTCGGCACTTCAAGCCGACAGAACTGATACGTCGCCAAAGACGCCAGTCTATCACGTTCTAAACCCACACCACTCTCCCAGTTGGACGCAGATGTTGCAATGGTTGTCTACCAGCAACGAAGGTCCCAAATTTGAGATAGTTTCCCCACAGAAATGGGTGAAGCGTCTAGAAAAGAGTTTGGGTGAGAGAGATGTTAATCACCCATCGCAAGCTTTGCTGGGATTGTGGAAGCAATCGTACGCTCGGGAGGTGAATGGCGAAGGTGACACCAAGAATGATGGTGGCATGTCCTTGTTTGATGTGACCCGAACAAAGGATGTGTCTGGCACCATTCGGGAAGTGAAGCCGTTGGGCCGTGAGCGGATGGACAAGACTTGGAAATGGGTCAACGATACCATCGAGGGATAGTGGTTTTCATCATAGACACCGTGGGTTACATATGTCGATGCCCTTGTTAGTCTTCAATATGCGATAGACTAGATGCATGATAAAACGAAACGAGCGTTCAGCCTGTCGAAGCGTGGAATTCTAGCTTGCGGTCGGTTGAACTTGTGACATTGACACTCTAATTTTTACCCACTGCAGTGGAGCTCTTCGGATCGGGGACGGTATCTTCTCTGACCTATCATTGGCTATACTGATGACATACGCATCTCAGCCAATCAATGCTGTGGGAAGTGTCCGCACCATAACGAGCGATTCTCTTCTGCTCTGAACTCAACCATTTCCCATCTTGAATTCAAAGGGTGTGCAACGACTATTAGCAAGAACTCTCCGGACGTATCACCTGTACCATGTCAGATTTCTCCGCTTCTACTCCAATTAACCAAGACAAAATTCGACGAGCGTCTTGCGAGTCATGCAGTGCGTTACCATGGCCTCACCTAACATTGAACAAGATAGCTAACTATGGCTGCCTACAATAGGAAAGAAGAAGGCCAAGTGTGATGGCGGTACACCGTCATGTCGAAGGTGCACAAGGCTAAATACCAAATGCACCTATTCGATGCAAAAGCCTATTGGCCGACCCGCGAGACGTCGAATACTTCTCCCTTTGACTGCGGCACTCCCAAGCTTGTCTCCTCAATACAATGCAGTTTCTACCAGAGGAAATAGCTGTGCTTTACCCTTATCATCTCCTGCATTGATGATGGAGACACTCAACCAGCTAGACATGGATACTTTTCTAGGATTGCCACCTTTCACCGACATGGACACGGGAGAACGGAACGATGGTCAACTTCAGCCAAGAAGAAAAGCCGACGACACATGTGCTGTCACAGATGCGTCATCACGATCTAATCCAGCACTGAGTACCACGACGTGCTTTTCAACGATTCACAGCACCTCAGTCTCTACCACAATCGCAGCCCAGCCGTCTTGTGCCTGCCTCGCAACTTTCTATCTCACAATGGATCAGCTAAGAGAGAACGAAGAGCTCACTTTCCCGTCAGGCCTCCATTTTCTCCGTAAAATCAATGCAATTGCGAGCGAGATGGCACATTGTCAAATCTGCCCGACCCGCTACCTCTCTGCCATGCAAAACATCCAGCTTTTAGGCACTCTTATCATGTCCATCGCAAAACAATACGGTGTCATTCTCGAATCTATCGAAGCAGAAGCAGATTCATTGAGCCGACTAAACAAATCCAAGTCCATTGGTTTCAGAGAATTGGGGTCTGAGCTCCGTGGCAATTCCTCGACAGGCACCAGTTCGAACTATTCTATGGAGGCGAGCCCTTCGGAATGGCTAGTTTTAGCCAACAGAACTGTGAGAGGTGAGATTTATGGGAGTAACAGTAATAATAATTCTTTTTGGGCTCTCTTGGACTTTTTGGAGGAGCGGCAAACTGGATGGCATACTATTCCACCCTGTCCGGATTTTCCCAAGGTGCAAATCTGTGAGAAGAATCCACTTTGTATCAAGATCATCCGGGGAGCTAGATGTCTTTTAGAGGCCTTGAAATTCTATGAAATGGATGGTTTGCTTCCTGAGGCTCGGCAATGATAGGTATGCATGCCAAGGTGCCGAGATGATGTTATATAAAGATTAGAGGTCAATGAACAATACAATATTCTTGCGCATAGTGTCATAGTCTGTTCTACTTCAACTTCGATAAGACCCTAGAGTTTCTCCCCAGACGTCAAATGTGTGATGATCCTAGCGCTCACTCTGCTTAACGGCTAATGACACTAATGGGCCCAGGAAGATAATGGCAAGGAATTATCCTTGTTGCTTACGTGTTTTTTGAGCGTAGGGAGGTTGATAGCCAGCAAATCATATATCAGAAAAGTCTCCGCTTACTGTAACAGTGTCATCCTCTAATGAATACCACGAATATATATCAGCATGACTGTGCCTCAACCTGCATTTTACCATATTCTTGTTAAGATTCTTTCTCCTCCTCTCATCTGATTCTTCGTCCTTGAACATGCATTTCCAGCCTGCGTATGAAGTCATTCCACCGACACCCTTCGTTCACACCGCGCCCGTTGGGATAACAATGGAGGCTCATTACCTTCGCAACGTCCTCGATGTCCTAATCATCGGAGGAGGACCAGCCGGCCTCTCGGCAGCTCTATCACTGGGACGTGTTCTCAGGAGTGTGGCCCTTTTCGACTCTAGTGAATACAGAAACTTTGCAACTTCACACGCGCATACAATTCCCACACATGACCACAAGAACCTAGCAGTTATTCGGAATGAAATGGCAGCCGAGATCAAAGCCAAGTATAAGACCGTTCTTTTCACTAGCACAGCCGCCAGGTCGGTTCGCGACACGAACACAGTATTCGAGGTGGAGGATGCAACTGGTCGGTGCTGGAAGGGAAGAAAGCTCATACTGGCTACAGGAAGCCGTGATCTTCTCCCAGATATCCCTGGCTATAAAGAAGCGTGGGGGAAGGACATGTGAGTCTCCATCTAACTGTATTTGAATCGATAGAGTCCTGATTAGTTTTTCAGATTCCATTGTTTACTATGTCGCGGATTCGAGGAGGCTGGCATTGCCAACGCAGCGGTTCTTATAACATCCGACAATCCAGCAGATATTGACCAAGCTGTTATCTACGCTTATACGGCACGCCAATTTACGCTGGATATTGCTTTCTTGACCAACGGCCTACACCAAATTGAAGAACATGCAAAGATCGTGGCGGCCAAAGCCAAGGGTTTCAAGATAGACAACAGGCCTATCCAGTCGTTGAAGAAAGCAGACCCCGGATCGCTCATGACAGTTGAGTTTGTGGGTGGAGCCAAGTCTTCCTATGGATTCATGGTTCACAAGCCACGGACTGTGACCAGAGGGTCTTTGGCTGAACAACTTGGTCTTGATATGACGCCAGGGGGGGAGATTTCAATCACAAGCCAATTACAAGAAACCAGCAAGCGCGGGGTTTTCGCCGCTGGTGATTGTGCGACCGTCCTGAAGCAAGTGGCTATTGGTATGGGACATGGAGTTGCCGCTGGGATTGGTGCCAATGTCCAAATCGTCGAGGAGGACATCAGCCAATAGATTTGATTTGTTCGATGTTCTTTTTATGACTTGGGAGAATGATGACTAGCTCCATTCCGTCCGCATCAAAACGATAGCAAGAGCCTGTGTTAACTCTTGAGTGCACTATACTTTCAACAGCTTTTGCAAACTATTATTATCGGGAACCCGAGTTTGATTGTAGCATAGAGGATAATTACACTACGAAGAAACTCTGTCTTTTCTGTCTACAGTTGTTGTTGTTATGGCCTGATCGAGCACGTGCCGACTTACTGAATGAGTGAGTCGACGCAGCGAGGGCGGGTGGAGCGGCTGATGCCGACGATCAACGGCAGTTGTGGCGTTGCAATGTACAAGGATAATGCAGTAGTGGTGACGGGCCCAAGGCACAAAGGCTACTCACTCAAGGCACCAAAGCTGACCAGGCTCACCGGAGTCTGGGGTTATGCCGAGAATCCTGACACTTGAGATCTGGCCGTGGGCCTTCAGGCTAACGATCAACAACCGAGCAAGGCTTCTTTGCCCGCGCTCCAGGGTTTAGGCGGAGATTTTCGTATCCCAAGTGATTCGATCATGCATGACTACTCAACCCAAACCGTCATATCAAAAGTCCCATGGCAGGATAAGCAGATGAGGCAATCGCTACACGTTACGTGCATGTTCTCGACGCCATATTCCAGGTCATGCCTGGACTGATCTGAGGGCTATGCATCAACACGAGAAATATTGCAGAAGGTTGAGCAACTTTTGCGCCGCCACTGCAGGGATCTATCCTCCAGGTGAAACACAGCAACTCATTGACTTACGAACCGGGCGTCCTGAAAAGCAGAAGTACCACAGATTGTTAATATTACTCGCAGCTACTCTCTGAGGTCCAGAAGTCAGCATTTAGCTTGAGATGCACATATAGAATATAAGTATAAATTATGCTGGACCACTTCAATTGTCCTGCTACATCCTGCTACCTCATCCTCTTCGTCTTCTTCAGTTACTACCCCCAGACAAACATCACGATGCACATCTCCTCTTACTTTGCATCCGGCTTATATGCCGCCTCTCTTGTTCTCTGTAACCCTGTCGCCATTCCAGGGCAGCATGCCGAGAAAGTTTCTCGAGACAACGCTCTCAGTAATCGTGCTGGGCCTGACCTCGGTGCCGCTCCAGTCAAGAAGCCATTCTACGCCATTGCTCACCGATGCAACGACATGGGTGCTGTCCAGCGTGCCGTCAACGACGGTGCGAATGCCATCGAGATGGACTTGTTCGCCGAACCTGAGTCACCCGACGGCTGGTGGGCTTCCCATGACGGACCCAGTAAGAACGGGAACAAAGCCACAGACATGTTCAATGCTATCGCCGGGCATCGGAAGGCTGGTAAACCAATCACCTTTGTATGGCTCGATATAAAGAATCCGGACCTTTGTCCTCTCAATGATCAGGCAAAGAAGCACTGCTCAATCTTGAGACTACGAGATCTCGCCAGACAGCTCCTTGAGCCCAGTGGGGTGCGAGTCCTCTTTGGCTTTTATCAGAATGAGAATGGCCCTGGAGGAAACCTCATCCGAACCGGCCTCAACAGCTTGGAAGCTATGAACATAGACGGCAGATCAGCACCCTTGAGAGACTGGTTCAATGCCAACGGGCCCGCTGATGTCAAGAAGCGCGTCATATCGTATGGCGACGTTGACCTTTCCAACGGATTTGGCACTTGTACAGAGCCGGGCGATGCGCATCTAACATGCACCCAGCTGCGGCAAGCTACCGAATCTCGTGCATTTGGTAAGGTATTCGGTTGGACGGCCGCAGTGAACCAGGTCCAGTTGGTAGAGTCGCTACTCAACGTCAATGTTGATGGTGTTATCTATGGCTTGGGAGGAGCTGTTTATGGTGGGAGCGCTGGGCAGGCTCTCTCGCAGATTCGTAGCTCGCTGGCGAAGCATGGCGAGTACTACTACGCGGGGAAGAATGATTACCCTTGGTAGTCCTATTATCACTCCCGAATGGGATAGGTTCTGGTCACCATCATGGTGATTTTACTTGGCACTGTCCATGCAATTACTAGGCAGTCTTCTTCTTCTTCTTTTTCTTGAGAAATTTATCACCATCGATCACTAATTCACCGCTAAGCTTCTTAGTAACCGGCTGCAGTGGATGGTGTCTTCTATTACAAATTCAATCCATGTTCTTGATCATGCAACGTATTTTGCTCCGTGCCTCATTCCCCTGATGTTCTACTTATAGTCAACAATGATTCTTTCTCTGTAGATATTAGGCAACTTGACAGGCATATTGTGACCACTCTATTAGAGTGGAGGTAGCTTTTTATCTGGGGTGAAAATTCGATAAGAACGTACTGTACAGGATCAACTAAACAACATACATGCAGAACAGCTCCCAGGAGACAATGACAGTATTCAAACTAGCAGCCACAACAAGCCCGCTACAGTCCAGATCAGATAACCCGATGAGCAGCACAAGAGATGCTTGATCCCTGCTCCTGCTGAGTCATCGTCGTCTGAATTTGTTCCATTTCCCGTTTCTTTTGTCCCATTTCCCGTCTCTGCAACATCTTCCCAAAGAGGGTACGGGATTCCTGTAGCCTCCTTTGCCTCTTTTTGATCACTCTTATACCACTTGGTCTCCCCGGCAGCCGGAATCGAGCCGTTATTGCTCCAACCTTCAAGCTTATGCGCACAAACCTGGACCCTCCTACCATTTTCTGGTCTATCGTCACCGTTGCAACCGTTCAAGCGTCCTTCCCAACAGTGTAAGGAAGGTCTAAACTGCCAATATCCCGTCCAACCAATAGGTATTCCAGGCTCTGTATTGTGGTAAGGCAACAGGACCGTATAGTTGAAATCCGCAAATTCGGCAGTCTTGGGATCAGCGGCATCCTTCACCGCATCTAGCACGGACTGGGGATCTACCACGGTGACGTTTATCGTCGCTTTGGATTTGATGCCAATGTTGGCGTGCGTGTAGTCGCAGAGTGTCTTGTTTCCGCCATCGGATTTAGCGAGCGACTCCGTACAGATGACTCCCTCCGACACTCGACAACTCAAAGGAGTGGGCTTTGAGAAACCTTGCTTGCCGTATTTGCCATTGGGCTCGAAGTATTTGCAGGCACGCTTGCTAAGGGGTGAAGCTATTCCCAGTGGAAGACAGAAGAGTGTGAGGGCTGAGAAAACCTTCATTGTTGAGTTACAGGAGTGTTCAAGTTGGTGAAACGGGTAGTTTATGAGTGAGCATATGATCAAGTCAATTCTTTACCTCAAAAGCCACATGAAGCCATGAATCCAACACCTTTATATAATTTGCATATGTGTGCCTAGTGGCCGGTTTATGTCTTCGATTCCGACGGGTGGTCGGCACTCTGAACTCTTGGCATGTTGGTTGCAGTGTTACTGGTCAAGCAAGCTATTGTTCTTAGTTTCGTCGATCTGCCACTGTTGAACGTGGATTGGATGATTTCTTTCACTGAATGAATGCCTTGGTAGATCGGCATCAGCCTTAAGGCTGTGTGCTATGTGTAACACGAGGATGATGTCATACTAATCCCCAAACGAAAGCTGCAGTTAGTTTTAGCAACCAACAACATCAAACCGGCATTCCACTTCGGGTCCGTTGGTTCAAAGTTGCTCCGTTTATAAGGCAAGGGCCAAGGCAATAAAATGCGGAGAACAAATAGCTTACATCAGAAAACACACAATTGGTTATAGAGGGCCGGGGCTGCTAATGTGGCAATGCCTGGATTTCATCTGGCTGGCCACGATCATTCACATTGCTTCAAGGGTACTCTGCCGAGCGGGCACAGAAAACAGCTGTAAAGAAAATGTAGAAAATAAGGAGAAATAAACCCTTTTGCAACACCGACTCTTCGTATTTACTTCGGTCGCTGATGGATTGGACAGGACTTGGATTGTGACTCGATACTCAGTATATTGATGTAATATTTTTATTGATAGAACCTATTCTTCCTTCTATCTGAATCGGTTGCCCAACTTAGATAGCCTATAACGAGCATCCAAGTGTGTCTGAGCCAGGCAGTTTGGACAGTCTCCATGTCTAGGTTTGATGTTGAATGGCATATAGCAAACCTTCACGATAAAAGTTGGGCACTGCTTAAGTGGTTAGCCAAGACTCAATAGGTAACATAAGCGTCTCTTACAATGCTCTGTAGAATCTCCCACAAACTTGATAAGCTCAATCAGGTTCGTGATATGGAACACAGTTGGTGGCGGTCCCCCGACTTCGCTAGGAATCAGCTGAGGAGGACCATCCTTGAAGATCCTGACCCCCTGATCAACGTGATAAAAGTTGGTTTGGTCCGGCTTCAGCACCGTTGGCGGTACTTGCGGAACAATATCGGTGTTGAGAACAATTCTCCACGACTGGCCCTCACTCTTCAAAACCTCCCCATTGGTCCATTCGGCCCATTCTTGACTTCCCACACGAGGGGACCCGAAAGTATACTCGTCCCCCATGGAAAATTTGCGAGGGATCAACTCAGGGCCTCCCGCGATCAAGGCAGCATAGCAGAGGGAAGAATAGGAACCTCCAAGTGAGTGGCCCGTGACGTGTACTCGTGGAAGTACAGTTGGCCCTGATGCTGTGGTTGCAGGTTGGAATTTCGCCGCCAGAGTATTCAGCTTCACCTGGATACTTTCAAATGGAGTCTCAGACATGCCAAACTTGCTGAAAAGGCCAGTATAGACACCCGTAGATACAGACTGAGAATCCAGCTCCACACCGGCGTCCATAAGTTCATAGTTGAAGTCAACGAGATCTTCCCTCAGCTGGAAAGGGTTGGTTCCCTTAAAGGCCACGCCAATGAACGGCTTGTCCGTCTGGTGGTTGATTGGGGCAAACGCACCGCAAAATGGCCCATCCCATCTTGGATGACCATCTGGGCTCTCGATTACCAAGTCGCAGATGTTGAAAAAGTGCATGCCCCACATCTGAGCCAGCTCCTCAATCTGCTCATGGGCACTGTGATACAAGTCCAAGGCCTGTCGACGCTGACCCTCATCATTGGCCCCGGTATCTTTGTACTGCTGATACGTCTTGGCGGCCTCGAGAACTGTTCCCCAGTCTCGGAGGTAGACTCCGACGCTCTCCATGAAGGGAAGGAAAGCAATGGACCAGTTGATGTCACCTTTACCGCCAAAGACCTGAGCATCAACTGCCTGCTGAATGGTGGCCTTATTATCGTTGCTCCATGATTCTAGCAGGTCAAGTACAATCTCGCATGAGCCTACGCCAGGTTTGCTGGGTTGCAGCGGTAGCTGGACTTTTGTCAGTCGCTCAAGGTTGTCTTGAGCAAACTGGTCCTTGAGGTCTGCGGCGGAGGGTAGTTGGCTTCCCATTATGGTTGATTTAGTTGGTCTGTAAAAGGTGTTTGGGTTACAGTTTTACTGATTTGGAACTACGGGACAACGACTATAGATATAGTCGACAGTTGAACAAGGCACATGCAAGAACGCAACCTTGTTGATATACGCCACAAAAGCCACCATCTGACGAGGGAATCACCGCCAGTTCTCAACGCTTTTCTTGCATATCCGCTACGCTGGCATGTGATTGAATACTGTTAAGTGTTAACGCAACAGTATGGTGAATATAGACGGTATATGGTACGCGGCGCAGGCCCAACATTGTATCCAATTTCGCATGGCTCCATGCATGAAGTCTGTCACGGTCAAAGTGTCTTGACCTTTGAGACCGTTGGGGTACATCTGCATAGGTGGGCGTTTCTCGAACAACTTGGACTCTCTCCCAACGAAATATCTCTGAGTCAATCGCGGCAATTTAAATCCGTCTACTGTCGTCCCGTGAATCAACGGCCAGTCTAGATTTCATTGGCAGTTGCCGGCATAGGATGGTTGCTATGGGCCTAGTCAATGCCTTTCATACTCAAACTTAATTATGCTGCATTAATTCCCTTCTAGCGATCCAAATTGGACTGTCTAATAATAGTAGTTGAGGGATTGGCTTATCATCAGAACTCAGATCACATGTAGAACTCAAAAGTGCTGATTCGCATTACAACGTAGCATGCTGACGCTGCATCAGCCCTATTACATCTATTGTAGATGTTCCCTCTGTAGACCGTTCTAATCCGGATCTTTAGCTGCCTCTGCTGATTGTGCTCTTTCCTCCACTTATTAGTACTATAATGCAGACAAGGGGAAATGTCCGGCGACTGGCTGATACTCAGTCTTCGCATCTCGAGTTTGTGGCCCAAGGTCATTCCTTCTTACCAAAGAACGGAATATTCTTGGTTAAAAAGATTCAAATCAAGTCAAATCATAATACCATTATCTATTACATAGGAAACGCCCTCTTATTCAGTAGCGTAACGAGCTACCAAACGGTGCCTATGCCCTATCCTCAACCTCTTGCAATATGTAGCGCAACTTTGCATCTTGTATAGACATCCGCACTTCCCTCACATGAAGTTAGTTCTATCAATGCGACACACGAATGAAGTGATGATCCATATATGCCACAGGGTTATCAGTTCCCAATGCTGGCCGCGCGCTCTCACAAAACGACCCGATTTTCAGCCTAGCACGTTTACATATACCTGAACCCTGTGCCCGGGCAGTGCTCAAGTACATGAGATGTGTCCTGACACTTGACACCAAACTCAACCCATGACCAGCAAAGATGAAAGGTACCATCGTGGCAAATCTGGCACTTGTACTGTTCACAGCCCTCCGGCATGCATAAAGTACAAGCATCGCAGGACCTAGATCGTTCGCCAAACTGCACCGGTTTTGCCCGCATCAGATCCTCTTCGCTGATTGGTTTGGGCCCAGTAGTCTGGTCATGGTCTTCCAGTAACTGAACAACACGGTCATGTCCACCCCGATGCGCCCACCAGATCAACGTCCTACTAAAGCCGTCTTTTGAGTCGGTGCGGATATCAGACGCCGTGAGCAAAATCTCCACCGTCGGATCGTGACCGTTTCTCGTGGCAGCAAAGAGGGGACTCGTGCCGAACCAATCCGTGTCGTTGACTGCGAACAGGCCGCTGTCGAAGAGTAGTTGCACCACTTCAGCATTTCCGCACCACGCGGCATAGAAGAGTGGTGTCCGGTTGCGATTCACGGGTCCCACGTCGAGGCGCTCCTTTACAACATCAGCATGGCCTGTGTGGGGTGCGACGTCAAGCAATGTCCATCCAGCTGGAACCATGGAAGCCACCTCAGTGTCCTTGTCTAAGAACACCTTCACCACACCCACACGTCCTCTGTGCGATGCCAAAGCAATCGGCGTCCATCCGGTCTCGTCTTTGCAGTTGATGTCGGCTCCATGGTCGAGCAGAAGCTTAGCGGCTTCGGTCCAGCCCTTTGTCGAGGCAAAGAGGAGCGGTGTCCATCCTTCTTTTGTCGTAGCATCTACCTCGGCACCCTTCTCAAGAAGCCGTCGGGTCACGCCGATGCGGTTTGCAACTACAGCGACATGCAGCGGTGCCCACCCAAAATTAGTCCGAAACGAGGCATCGGCCCCGTTGTCGAGGAGCAGTTTGGCCGCATGTTCATGTCCATTGTCCAACGCACCGTGCAGCGGTGTTACGCCTGAACTTGACGCAAGATCTACAGCAGTGCCCTTTTCGAGAAGTAGTTCAACCACGTCGAGGTGACCACGGCAGGATGCCACATATAAGGGGCTCCTTTCATCCTTAGTAGTCACGACATTGGGCTCGGCTCCATTGTCAAGCAGCAGCCTTGCTATATCAACAGACCCGTTGGCCGATACAAAATGAAGTGGCGTCCAGCCCATGTCGGCCGGGGCGTAGACTTCGGTCTTGGCTTCAACCAGCGTCTTGACAACTTCCGTGATTGCACCATCACGGTCGGCTCCAAGTGCGATGCTTCCCTGGCTACTGCTACTCTCACCGACATCTATACTACGCATCTTGGCCAAGTACTCCTTGAAATCTTCGAGTCCCAGTTTCAATGCATAGCAGAAAGGGTCTGGCGGACTGGCCTTTTCTGTGACGACTTGGCCGGACGATCGCTGACTTGCCTCAATCCACTGGCTCCACGAGCCATAGTTCGGAGTAGAGGTTTCAAGCAGCCTTTGGGTATCTTCAAAGAGTTCCTCGTCCTTAACTAAACCCTGGGCCACATGTTGGGGCCAGGAGCTCGCTGCATAGTCGCGAAATGGCGTGCCCAGTGCATCCTTCTGCCAAATTCCTGGGAAGTTGAGGTAGCAGAGACACATCCTAGCAATAACGTGGTGTCTCATAGCCTCATAAGATACTATCGGTGGGTTTCTAGTTCTTTCCAGCGTCACAACCGACGGAAGTTTGAATAGTAGATACTCCCGGACGGAGAAATGGGCCACATGCACCATCTGTCCTCCAGGGACAGGCTCCAAGAGATTGGCCCTGCACTCTAAAAATGGTGCACATAGATCCATTATCTCACTCTGGATGTAATCGTCGTCGGATGAGTCGGGAAGTTCATGGACAGGGAGGTCGTTGGCGCCATGAATAATGAGCACCGCTTCACTGATCTCGTTCACAGTGAGGGGCCGCAAGGTAAATGGCGCCCAACTGAGAAGCGAAAGCGTGCGCATCCTTCGGTCAACGTCGTAGCGTTGAAATCCACAATAGTTATGCTCGTAAACATCCTCTAGGCTGGCTGGGGCTTCGTCAATGGCAAAGTGAAGCGTCCGGGCATTCTTCCCTCTGTTCAAGTTAATCTCCTGCATCTTGAGCCAGAGAAACTGGCCCTCACACTTGGTGGCTAGCTTCTCGGAGAGGCTCTTCCTGATTTGATCTGTCTTGTTGGGGAGCTTCCTTTCGACAATGCTTCTAGAGTAGGATGCAATATCAGCACTGACATCGTCTGGTGATATCTTGTATTCGGTGAACAGAGGCGTTTCTTCCAACAGTCCCTTTCGAATAACGGTACCATCACGGCTGACTATGAGCACCCGAGCGCTGGTGTCTGCCACTGCCTCCTTGACAGCCTTAAGGAACTCGCTCATGCATTCGTCTCTGAGCATCGCCGCGTCGCCTCTCACAACAGTACATTCATTCAGTCCATCCACTACTAGGGTGCACCCGGGCACGGTGGCCACAGCGCGCCGTAGTAGTCGTTTGACGTCTAATCGGCTCGCAGTCTGCTCCCTTTGGGCCCGGTATCTATCGGAAACAAGATCGAACACGGCTTAGTGTTGGAACATGAGCTGAGCGACCCAGGACCGGAGAACGATGGAGCAGTTATTGCGACTCTGGGAATCTGCTGTAAAGAAGAAAGTGGCGACTGGTTGATCAAGTGTGGACGAAAGGCGCTAGACAATTCGGGAGCAGAGGACAGTTTTGCCAAAGCCAGCAGGGGCGTTGATCCATAGCAGCCTGGAGGACGGCGTTGGCGAGTTTGTGGAAAGCCAGTCAGTGAACACTTGACGATCCAGGATCCAGTTACAAGTGCCACTCAGTCTTTTCTGAACTGCGTCGTCATCGCATTGGCTGGTAGAATGGCGGCCCATGAGCCAGGCATGAAGCTGTCGAGCCTCGGCTTCAGCAAAAGATGAGCTCAGTCTATTTCATAACAATGCATCATCGAGTTTGGCTTTTCTTACCGTTACCGTCTTTTCAGTCTGGGCCATTTTGTCGTCATGCAATACCTCAAGATCAGTTCTCGCACACCTTGTCCTTGGGCGAAGGACTCTATTTCCTGGAAATTTCCGAGTTAAAGGTAAAACTTTCGCCAGGAAAGAACGCAAGAAAGGAATAAGAAGAACGAATGAACGGAAATAATAGAAATAAGCGATTATATTCACGACCCTTTCTGTTAGCATGTAAGCAACAATGTGGGAGCATTCCAAGGCTGCTGCCTGCCCCAGGCTGTAACCTGAGGAGCCCTCTCTCAGCACTAGCTCCACGCGAGTCACAGGGGATTACAGCGATATTTTCGGCCGCCCTGGCACCATGCTCAAAGCACAGCCTTAATTGTGTTTGAGAGGCGATAAAGACCAATTAGTCATAGAATCACGAACCGGGCCGTTGAAACTATTTTAGCAGTGCCTTTTGGACTTCCAAATTGTCTTATGCTTGGACATCTGTTCTTTTTCTCATTAAAGAGGTGGCTCCCTTACGTCGAGGTTCCCAGAAACGGCTTTGCCGAGCTCACGCCACAAATTAGCTGCGGTGGTGCCCCCGTGAATTTACCCTACAGCTATCTACTTCCATCACGCGCCAGATACTCGATGACAACCGATACCTACAGATGAGGTATCTTAAAAGACTCGACTATTTACTAATAATTTACATGAGGGTTGATATTCCCCTCGGACTAAGCACGACAGTTGAGGCGATGGCTTTGCATACTCGAGAATGCGGGTTTGTGTCAACATGGTGACAAGATGGCAGGGGTGAGCTGGTATAACGTGAGCATGATTTTTTGTTCCAGCCTATTTCTCAAATAACTTGCTTCCATATCACAAAAATGATCGATAAAGCCCTTTGAACTCATCAGAGAACGTCTGTATCAAGGGAAACACAAACCGTGTTCGTATTGAACAGCGTCTTGAGATATGATCGATCCGTAATCCCAGGGACAGCCTACAGAGTGCTTCAATGCAAAGACCTTTTGGTCTTCACAGTGATATCATGTTTTCTGCACCAGGGAACATTACCGTGCAGTTAATGGGAGCTAATCGGTTCATTTTCTGTATGTTATGTTGGTATTTGCTCGCTCCGTTTTAGAAGCCGGTTTGTGGTCGCAGATGTCGTGATACTGGCCTGGATAAACGAAGCCCCACAACGGAACTCGGCCGATGCCCTGATCTACCTTACTGAGAGGTCCAGTCCAATTCTCCTCTAGGAAGAAGACCAATACGATACTAGGTACTGTTGTCTAGGGTATCCAGCTTTTCGAATTGCTTACTTCCACGGAAGTGGCCGTTTCTGAGACGATTTTTATCCCATCATGTTCTGATTTCGGGCCATCGGCGGTAATCACTGAATCCCTGAATCACGCAATCGACGCTTGCCCACGGTTGGTAAGCAGACAGAGCGGATGAATGATAGTCCGACATCTGACGCCCCAAAGTGGTCAAGCGCCATGCGATAGCGGATACGTACAGTACGTATCTCCATAGTACTTTTTCTGGCGTGTCCTGTTGAATCTTGAGCTTTTTCTTGCATTTGACGTTGTTTCAACTTCAAAACACAGATCATCATGTTGTCAAGTCGTGTGTCATTGGCAGCTCGCTCTGCTGGCCGATCTATGGCCCTTAGCCAAGCCCGTCGTGGTCTTGCTACAGCGGCTGCTGTGTCCTCGGCTAGCCGAAGCCACAAGGTTGTCGTGATTGGAGGAGGTTCTGCTGGTCTCTCTATCAGCCACCAGCTGCTTCGAACTGGCAAGTTTGCTCACGAGGATATCGCTGTAGTCGACCCTGCCCAGTGGCATCACTACCAGCCCGGATGGACACTCGTTGGTGCTGGTCTCAAGACCAAGGAGGAGTTGAGGCTTTCCATGCCTGAGCTGGTTGACCCCAAGCTCAAGTTCTACAACGTCAGCGTTGATGGCCTTACCCCCGAGGACAACACCGTCACCCTTGGAACTGGTGACAAGATCAACTACGAGCATCTCGTTGTTGCCCCCGGTATCAAGATCAACTACGACAGCGTCAAGGGCCTCCCTGAGGCTCTTGCTGAGAAGGACTCCCCTGTCTCCTCCATCTACGGCTACGACTTCTGCGACAAGGTCTGGCCCAATATCCAGAAGCTCCAGAAGGGTAACGCCATCTTCACCCAGCCCGCCGGTGTCATCAAGTGCGCTGGTGCTCCTCAGAAATCCATGTGGCTCGCCCTTGACCACTGGAAGCAGACTGGTGTCTACAACCCCGAGAACCCCTCTGCCTCACCTATCAAGATCAGCTTCGCCACCGGTCTTGCCGTCATGTTTGGTGTTCCCAAGTACAGCGCCGCGCTCGAGAAGATGCGACAGGAGCGAGGCGTTGAGGGTCTTTTCCAGCACGATCTGGTTGCCATTGAGGGCAACAACGCCGTCTTTGCCCACGGACAGGACAAGGTCACCAAGCCTTTCGACTTCCTGCACGTTGTCCCCAAGATGGGACCTCATGCTTTCGTCAAGAACAGTGCTCTCGCCAATGAGGCTGGTTACGTTGACGTTAACGACAACACCCTCCGCCACAACAAGTTCGCCAACGTTTGGTCCGCTGGTGACGCCTCCAGCCTTCCTACCTCCAAGACCGCTGCTGCCGTCACATCCGAAGCCCCTATTCTCGTCAGCAACCTCCTCCGAGCCATCGAAGGTAAGGAGCCTGAGCCCGCCTACGATGGCTACACCTCATGCCCTCTCTTGACCGAGTACGGCAAGGTCATGCTCGCCGAGTTCAAGTACGGTGGTGTTCCCAAGGAGACTTTCGGAAACATTCTTGGCATTGACCAGGCTGTTCCCCGCCGTGCTTTCTACCACTTGAAAAAGGACTTCTTCCCCTGGGTGTACAAGAACTACATGGTCAAGGGAACTTGGGGCGGACCCAAGGGCTGGATCAAATAGATAAAAGTTTTGAGTTTGTACCATGTATGTTAGACTTAGAGCATAGACGGCTGCATCGAGGAGATATGAGAGCATCTTATACCCGGGGAAGTACGGAATCAAAAGAACAAAAGTAATGATTCTATCAAGTCTGCATATCCTTGTGTATCTTACGCGATACCCGACATTGGTCCTCCCTCTCATTTGAAATGCAGGTTCCGAAAGACCATGTACAACTGCTATATGGGACAAAGATATCACAGAACGTAGCGGAAGTTGGGGTTCTCCCTGTCCGTCAGATCCTCAAAAGCGTGCACCATTCGCTCATCAGCAGCCTCACGCACACCTGCAGCGGCGAGATCGTCTCGCTTCTTGTTCTCACGACTGAGATGCCATCGGAAGAAGACCAGGACTATAACAAGCAGAGCGTAGCAGCCAAGGTGAGAAGAGAAAGCAGTGTGGTATGTGGGAGCTTCTTTGGCCTGTTCGAGGATTAGTCTAGAGTCAGAATATCTGAATGCGGATGGCTTACGAGGAAGACCTGACTTCCAGCTGCGTTACCTGCACTCCACCAGATAAAGTTGTTGGCGATGACAAAAGTCTTCTTGGTCTGACCGGCGACGTTGCGACTCATCATACTCAAACCAAGAGTCTGGGCAGACCAGAACGATAAAGTGATGTAGTAACAGATGAGAAGACCGACTGAGGTGCTGAAGTTTGTGTTCTTGATGGTCTGTTACTCAAGTTAGTGGTCGGTCCATCTCCGCACGTCTATGAAACCTACCATAATCAAGATGGTCCCGATGAAAGATGGGACGACGAAGCCAAGCATAGTGTAGATGTTTTGGTTCCACTTCTTGACCAGCCACACCGAGCCAAGAAGAACGATGATGATATAGAAGCCGAGAACCATGGCGAGGAGCTGAGTCTGCAGCGTCGAAAAGTGGAAGGCCTCCTTAATCACAATATTCGCAAAGGCGCCGAGACCACTAGTAGGAAACGTGGTGCAGAACTGGATAGCAGCGTAGCACCAAGTCTGCGGGTCCTTGATAGCCTCGTATATCTGCTCCTTCTTGAAGGTCTTGTTCTGGATACCCGTCTGATTATCACGCACTCGCTCAACCATCAGACGTTTATCTTCTTCACTAAAGCATTTGGCTCTCATTGGCGAATCAGGCATCCACCAGCCCACAAAAATGCCAAAAATTAGTGATATAATAGCATAGGACAGAAACAGCCATTGCCAGTTCTTGAGCGGACCGGAGCTGATGAGAGTGAAACAATAGGCTAAAAGACCTCCAACGATCTGTTGCATACCGTTCATCATGTACCTTTGTATACCCTGTTAGTTTTTGAGCTCTCTGGAAATGTATCTTGATCAGACTCACCAGTATGTGACACGGGATGCTTGTTCCTCACGACGGTACCACATGCCTGAGAGGACGACGAAAGCAGGCTGGCAGGCAGATTCGAAGATACCAAGGAGAGTCCGGACGGTGATAAGTCCTTTTATGTTGCTGGTGGCGGCGTGGCAACCGAGAACGAGACTCCAGGCGATGATACTGAAGGAGAGGTATTTGGCGACTGGGACTCTGGCGATGATGTAGTTTTGAGGGTACTCGACGAACAAGATGCCGATGTACACACAGGTCGTGAGCCAAGGCCAGTTCTTGTCAGGTTTCCTAGAAATGTCAGAACCTGCGTACGCTGATATGATCAGAGGATCTTACCCGTCAGGAAGAGCCATGCCTACATCAGCCGGCATGTTCATAATGGAACTAGTATCTCATCAGTATCAGCCTTATATTTCCGTCCTTTGAGTAAGTACATACGCAAACGAAAGAGTTCCCTTATCAATAGCCTGCAAGAAATAGGTTGTGATCATGACGACCAACACCCTCTTGTCAATCATCCTGCGCAGACGTGTGCTCTCCTCAGGTGAGATGTGGACGGCCTCAGACCCGGCATATTTGGCAACTTCTTTGTCGATCTTGTCGTAACGAGTTTGGACATCTTTGCCAGCGTCCTCTGCTAGAGAGGTTCTCCGCTCAACGTCATCTTTGGCGGATGACGGCCGGTCGGTGGCCCTGTTGGCCTCTGTCTCGGCGTGAGACATGATGGATAAAGAAGAACTTGTGCTTCAAGAGTGGCAGAGAAACAGACACAAGAGAGCTCGGGAATAGAGCATCTGTAAGAAGAGGGGCAACATTCGAGGAGTGAAAGGCAGGACCTTGGTCCTTTATCCAAACCTCTATCCTTGTCTACTTCTCTCCTCCTCTCGAATGTTACCCCGACTCGCAAATGGGGTGACGTGCCGTGGTCGATTAAGCATGATGGGTCCACTGTCTCCATGAGCTTAGTCCCCACGGGGTCGTTATAACCGAACTTTTGTTGCGGTCCTGTCTAATCTGGGGGCGGCGGGGAATATCAGGAGATGGGAC